>AYEL01089633.1:0-95696 GCA_000484575.1 Olivierus martensii | reverse complement strand
TATTTTAAGCTAAAAGATAATAATATTTTTAACCTTTATATTATATTATAAGATAATATTTTTAACCTTTATAATAAATTAGTATAAAGAATTGTTTTATTCTTTTAGTATTTATAGAAAACTCCATATTTTGTACATTAAAAAATTAGCAATAAATTTTTTTGCAATTTTTGAAACACATTTTTTATTATGAATTCTTCAAAACTTTTATTTTTAATTGTACCTATTTTATTAAATTCCGTAGACATTTAAAAAGTCATTGTTTTGATTCTGTTCAAAACGATGACTTAAAACTTTTAAACGATGCCTTTTAACGATGATTTATATATATTATATTTATAAAAATCTATATTAGTTTATCAATTTATCAAATAGTTAGCAAGAATAATTATCTTAAAATTTCAAACTAGAACTTTCATTGGAAAGTTCTAATTTTTTATATGAAAGATCCTTAAACTATTAATAATTATAATAAAATTATTATTATAATAATTCTTGCTAATTTATTGACAAATTGATAAACTAATATAGATTTATATAAATATAATATATATATATTTAAATGAATACTGTTGTAGGGATATTTTTACAAGAATATTTAAAATTATATCAGATGCTTAGAAAACATATCATAATTTAAAATTTCTGAAAAAAATACAAATTTTTATATTTTATTTATATCTGCGGTTAATTAATATTTGGATAATATTTCCAAATCAGCCATATTAATGTATTTTAGGGTACGTGTCCATCTGAGATATATTCTATCCCAATTAAACGGTGACCCAATTAACTGGTAGCCCAATAAAGCGGAATCGACTGTATTTATTAAAAAGAAAAGAAAAAGTAAAAATTCAGATAGTATGTTTTCATTAACAAACGAAGTACTGATAATACCAGGGATTGTCGCTGGAATTTTTTTCGTTGTGTTATCGTGTTATCTTAAGTTTGCATATACAGTCTATTCCGCTTAATTTGGCCACCGATTAATTGTGGCAGCCGCTTTTTTGGGGCCAAATCTCAAAGAACAGAAACTAAATTAATAAACTAATACATAATTTAAACTCTTAATTAGGACAACTTTTCGCTTAATTGAGCAGTAACAGAAAAGGAATTTAGCAATTTTTGACATATTTTAGGGATTTTTCAACACTAGCGTGATACGAATGAGGGACCAGATTCACAAAGAGTGTCGTAATTTACGACGTCGTACACCGACGACGACGTTAAATATAACATCTTAACGATTTATCGTAAATGCTATGCACAAAACGTGTCGTAAGCTACTTGACAATGAGCGACGAAATTTTTGTCATGTTTCGAGAGTGTGAAAACGACATAAATGTTTCTACGAATATAACCAATAAGAAAGTAAGTGAAGTCTATCGTCTGAGTGTAAAAATGGAGAACTAGAAGGAAATAGAACATTTTTTTTTAATCCTGCAGAATAAATGCTTTTATTTTTATAAATAATTTAGATAGTTTTAATACATTTTGATATAAATTTGAAAGAAACGACCTGAAGTATATTCTAAAAGTTAAATTAATTTATCTTTTTAATTTAATAGTTTAATTAAGAATATATTTTTATAATAGTGATTTATTTTGTCTGTAACTGGCGCAAATCATTTAGTAGAAAATTGATGTATATATATATTTTTTTATATTCTACATTGCAAACGTTTATAATGATTCTTAATGTTGGTTCTCACTAGCGCGGTAGAGGTATTTTACCGCTTTACTTTACTACCGCAGAAAAACCGCTCAGCAGTTCACACTAAAGGCCTGTTTCCACTTACTCCGCGCGGACGAAAAAATGCGCTAGCGCAAATAATCAACGGCAAATGCGCGGCGCACAATCTGCTTAAATTGTTTTCACTCCCCTCTTACTGCAGCTTAACCTTGAGCGATGACCTTGAGCTTAGCATAGATAGAATAGAAACTAGAAATGATTTTTTAATTCGCCTGCAGGAGCAATATGTTGGCATAATCATGTTAGTCACTGATTTTTAAATATTTGTTGCAATGGATGTATTATCTTTATACTAAAAACTAAGTTAATATTATTAATAATTTGATTTAATAAATTGAAATCAGACACGAAACATAAACAGATATAAACAGAATTTAATGTTATTTATCTACTTTTTAACAACTTTCAGAAGTTCCTCTTCATACTCTTCAGCAATCTCTCTTGGGAAAGTCGATTAGTTCTGTTACAGGTTGTAAAATAATTTCATTACCAGATATCCACAGAAATGATAGAAAAATTATTATTATTTGCTTCATTCAGTTATAAAAGTGTCTTTTTTGTCTCGTAATATATTCCAAACGATCTATATATCGATATGTATTCGAGTATTTTGTTTGACAGGTCCAGATGTGAGCCGCCATCTTGATTGTGCGCTAGCAGAAAGCAGAAATATCTACTACCGCTAGATGTCAGCGTAAAGCGGACAGCGCACTATTTGTCTGCGCAGATTCATGTTTCCACAAGTGCGCTAAACGCCACGCACTGTGAGTCGCGCACAGAGCATTCAGTGGAAACCTAAGTGGAAACAGGCCTTAACGCAGTACATTATGTTGAAAGTGCATTATGGGAAAGCTGTATAGACTTTCTACTCTCAGTATATATAAGTGCCGACATTTTTATTATTGTATACTCTATGATTATGATAGAAAATAAAGTGAAAGTTTCTGTTTTAGATTATCAATAACTCAATAAGCAGTCGTATTGAAATCTGATGTAAAATTGTGGAGCATTGCTATTAGTCAAAAAGCAGAACGGTCATCTACAGCGGCGGTTGAAGTCGAAGCTACTTTGACTCGCCGCTCGAAAATCCGATTCCAAACCGCTCTCTGATCGCGTGGAATGACGTCAGAAGGCGGTTTTCCGCGCTGAAAACCTGCTAGTAAGAACAATCTTTAATGTCGTAGGCTGGCTAATATGAACATCTCTTATAACACACTGAAAGCAACCATTGGTAAAAAATCTCAGTGTATATAATAGTTGTGTTTCTACATTTATGACATATGAACGTTTTGCTTTTCTCTATATAAGGTGAAAGTTCTATCAATTCAAAAATCGCATCTTTAGATAGTCTATATAAACGAATAAGTTCGGTAACTAAAATATCATTAACATTGAGTTAAGGTAATTGATAAATTCGATAATAAATCTGTCCTCTTCATCGACTAAGAGAGAAAAATACTCTTCCGCCATCTTAAAATTGATGATAACGACACGGTCGTCATTAATGTCGTTACTGATTCGACAAGTTTTATGAATACGGACAACCGTCGTTTCCAGCCATAACGACGATATTTCGTCGTTAGTTCAATAACAACACTTTTGTGAATCTGGGCCCAGTTATTGTGCATCTGACAAGTATGCATCTGTTTAAGAGTCTACCGTTACTGTACCTAGAGATATTCATTTACAGTGTCGATTTTATTTAAAATTTTAAAATTTTTGCCGAGATGCCAAGAAATGATTTTACACTTCCAAGTAAAATTGCTTTGCTGAATAAAATTAAAATCAGCCATTTAATATAAGCCATCGTAGACTTGCTGATATAACTGGTGTACCAAAATCTAAAGACAGACTACATTTAATGCATTTTTGCAGGATTAAAATTTGAAACTTTAAACTTTGTCACGTATGTATTATTTTTTCTTCACTATTTATAGTACAAGTATTTTCTGTATTTTGGTTTAATGAAGCATTAAAATAGGTACATAATAATTATATTTTTTACCTATTATTTATTTATCTACGTATTACATATTTTATTTTAGAATTTATTATTAGTTCGTTCAATTGGGGCAGCCGCTTAATTGGGCCAAAATGGATTAGTCCCAACGTGTCCTAATTAAGTGGAACCGGTTGTATTTTGATGTAATCCATTTCTACATCACAGTAATATCATGACAACGCAACTATTATGTCATCTTAAATTCGAATAAAGGTTTGAAGAATTTAAATGCAGTACATATTTTCTTCTGACTCCAAAATGTCTCACATCCTGGAGTGAGCTTGACCCAAAGTACCCTTTGTTATCTATAGAGCTTCGGAAGTTACTATGCAAAATTTTATCCTGTTAGGACAAACGATTTGGAAATGCATAGAAAATAAACAGAAAAACATTAAATTTATTCTTGCTTATCTGTTCAATATTGTTCAAATAGTTATCTTTGATTTAATATTGGTTTATTAATTGATTAAATATAGCAATAGTCTTCAACTTCAGGCAACTCTTGGATAGCTAGATACCTTTAAAATATGTTTATTTGTTTTTACCTAAGGCTCAAGTTATGTTGGATGGACTATAGATGTACAATAAATGAAATCAAGATTGAATATTCCGTAAATAGAGTTTTTTAGATTTTGAAATAAAAAATAAAAATGTTACTGCATAAAACTTTTCAATTACTGAAAGTTTCATCATCATATTCGAGTTCCAAAACTCAACAATTATCAATAATTATTTTCTTATGACGTCCGAAATAACATAAGCAAATTTTCGGAATGAGATGTTGAAGGAAAATGACCAAGAAAGAAAAAAAGAAAATAATAAAGATAATTTCATTTCAACAACTCATTCTGATAATTTCTTTACGTTGCTGCTGACGTCATATAAAAGTAAACATTGATGATAGCTTAATTAAATTTTAGAACCATTTTATGTTTTTAACTGTATCAGTGAAAAAACAATTTATGAATAGGGTGGTGGCACCAGTCTTTGACCGATTAAGGGAAATTTTGACTTTGCGAATTTTTTATTGATAGATTTTATATTAAAATGTTCAAATAAAAAATTATGATTGCACTTTGAAATGTTCCCTGTCCAGCAAATATATATTTAAGCTAATTTTAATTATCCAGTCTAAAAAATAATTGAAAAAACCAATGAAAACCGCCAGTAGTTGACCAATTTTTTTATTTTATTTATAATCTTAAAAAATAGAAAACAAAAATGTTGCATATCGTATTTCATAAGATCTATAGGACAAAACACTTGAACAAAATTTATCATATGTTGAAAAAAATTAGATGCAAATTTCTAGCTTATTATTGCTATTTTGGCTTTTTTGTTTCATTACTCATTTGTTCAGGGTCTTCCAAATCAGATAACACAAAGCTTCATAAGTATCTGCTTCATCATGATAAGAAATAGTTTTTGATTCATTGACGTTCTCTTCAGAACTTTCAATTGTTGTCTGCTTTTTCTTTCTTTTCCTTGTTCTCTCTTGAACTTATGTCTTCAATTTATTTAACAAGTTAGATTTAAATTAAGAACTCTATTACCCCTAGCAGCTTGTCTCATGTACACATCTATCTCCTTAATAGCTTTTATAGCAATTTTCAGTGCTGCCTCCGTGTAATTCGAAAACTGTGGCTGTTTTTTTCTTAGCCATATTCAAATAAATCTACATGAAAAAGTAAGTTACAATTTGATTTGATAATAGTAACTGGTTTAGAAGTTCAGTATCTATCTTGTAAATAGGCCTAGGCTATGGTATTGAAATGAAAGTAACTGCAAATGTGCTACTGGTCAAGCACTAGTTTTGATAAAAACTAGTAGTTGACCACTCTGGTTATCTACTGGATACTTTCTCATTTTCAGAGATCCAGTAGATAACTAATACCTTAACATAGTGTAAATAAGCATTTTGACAATTTATATAAAAACCTAAAACTAGAACACATTCTTATGTTCAAGTCAAACATATAATTCATACAAAATTCACGCAACTCATTCAGTTGCGTGTATTCTGCTTCAATTATATGTTTAATTTGAATCTGAATTACACGCCATTGAATTATTCTGGATTTCAAACCAAGCTTACAAATGACATCCTAATTATTTCTGGTCAAATTCTACAATTCTTCAAATTTCCTTACTTGCTACAAATATATATGTATAGAAATTTTATTTTCATGCATGTCGTTGATTAAAAGACATGTGCCTTTAAAAATTTAGCCAATCAGAACAGTTCTTAATCTTATCCTCTACTAGCTTAATAAAACTAATAAATAGTGATATTGGTTAATTATTGGAGACTGGTCTAGGACTAGTTCTATCACCCTATCTGAATGAGTCTGTATTTTCACGAATAATTATTTTAAATTTATGTTAATCAAATCTAATTATATATTCACTCTAGTTCAATTTTATTAATGTGTTTTCAACATATAATAGCAACAACGCATCTTGCGGTTATAAGTGTTAATATAGTAATTAATTTAAGCATTATTTGAAAATCGATGACAAATTCTGCTCAAATACTATACATTAAAATATCAAATTCATCTTAAGTGAAAAAATAATAATTATTGTATGACAAAAATAAAAGAAATAAGTAAAATAATATCAAAATATAATAATACTTAAATTTTATAAGTTATACATTGTTCAGAATAACAAAATAAATAAAGTACAAACAAAGCATTAATAGCTAATATGTAACAGTAGTTTATTGGCTGCTATTTTATTAAAATTGTTTCAATGGAAAGAAATTTATTGGAAATGCAATCATTTTAAGAAAAAAATCAAAAAATAGCTAATTGCAATACAGTTCTGGGAAAATACAGATTCAAAATAAATACATTAAATTCCATTGTATATTATATATAATATTACAAAATCTGTTTTAATCTGTGTTTAATTATAAATCCAAAAGTAGTATTCTAATCACAAGAGCTGTTCGAATATTTATACAGAACTATAATTGCAATAATGTTCGTGAATAATTTTTAGTTATTAAATATATTTTTAGTTATTAAATATATTAGATATTTAGTTATTACAAAATACCAAATTTTATAAGAGAAATTGTATTCAAAATACAATTTCTCTTATAAAATTTGGTATTTTGTAATGATCGATAATTTATATTTAGTATTTATTATTCATGTTACCTGTCTATAAGATTTGAATAAATTTTCTCTTTAGATTAATTATTGAAGAGAAATTTTTCAAGATAAATAAATATAGCATTGTCAAAGAAGCTATGCTATCTGATTCTTTGTTCCTATATCAATTATAATATTATAATGATTTTTTTTAAACAATCTGGAAATTATTTTTTATGAAAATAGTAAAATATCCCTAGAATTTTATAATTAAATTGATTTTTCTATTTTTTCGAAGTATAATGATAATTTCAACCAAATACTTAACAGCATTCAATGTCAATGTTACCAAAATGTTTCTGTTCAAAGAACATCATCAATCGTCATAAAAATTATTAAGCATGGAACACACCCAGACTTTTCTGCGCAGAACTGCAGAAAAAACGGCAAAAAGCAGAAAGAAGTTTATGCGTATCGAAGCGGTTGTTTGTGAACCGAGACGTTCGTGATCCGAGGTACCACTGTATTTTTTTTATCACCTTCCCATTTTCTTCCATTTCCTCCCATAATTTATGGACAATTCCTTTGGTGGACCCATCGTTTGCTGCTACTGTCATTACCTAATCCATTTGATGCCTGCTCAGTGTATTATTGCAATCCATTTTTTTTGTAAGTTTTTTGTATCTTCAAGGTTTTCTGACTATGCTAGAGTGAGGGAGAAACATTTCAAGGTTTCTTTTTGATAAACACTTGTTTTATATTCATTTTCTATAGTTACATGCAGGGCCGCTGAGAGGGGGTGACATCCGAGACTTTTGTCACAGGCCTGACCGTTGAACCCATTGTGTTACATAACATGTCTGATACTTCATAGGTCACCTACTATCTACCATCCAAAGCAGTTGTGCCAAAATAAACTATTTTATATATAGCAATATTTTGATAGACAAAGGTTTTAAAATTGTTATTCATTTCTCATCGAAGGTTTTAAAATTTTTTGAATCTCATCTCAGATGAGACAATAAAAATTTAAATATTTTCTTTTTATTTAATGTTTGTATTATGATATGTAATGTATCAAATTTTGAATTTATTGTGCGCTTTTTTAAATAAATGTTTAATGTTTTATATGACTTATTTTATTAAACCAAAGTAATGTACTTTTTTAAGTGGGGCCAGGGCCACAGATTTGTCACAGGCCTGAAAATTTCTATGGTGGCCTTGGTTACATGTAGATTCAAATGTGAGTGTGTGTTAATCCATTCTAAAATCATGTAAGATTTCCTTCCAAATTTAATTCCTCCAGACTATTTTCTAACATAACAAAATTGTTATCCATATATCTAAATATATATTTTTTATATTACTCTTAAATATTGGTAAAATCTCTCTTATTTTTCAAAATTCCTCCAGACTATTTTCTAACATAACAAAATTGTTATCCATATATCTAAATATATATATTTTTTATATTACTCTGTAATATTGGTAAAATCTCTCTTATTTTTCGAACTCTTAATTCCATTAGGATATAAGCAATTGGGTTATCTATTGATAAATGTTGTCATTGTTAATAGTATTCTTCTTTGAACCAGAATATAATAGCTATAAATATATATGTGTGTGTGTGTATATAATCAGCTGGAAAATTTCACAAAGTATCTTAGATGTAGTTTCTTCTGAAGGAACATGCTATAACAGAAATCTATACAATTCAATATAAGCAGGCACAAGTAACAGAGTAAGATAAAGATATAAGAGGTCCCCAACTTATGATGGATTTATGTTCAAAAATTTTGGTCATAGTTTGAATCAGTCATAAATCAGAACAGATGTTTCATAGATGCAATGTTATAAATGGAAATTATGTTCCCAAATCATCAGAATTCAGAACATTCAACATGCTTTTAAAAAATAATAGTGTACAGTAATGTTGAATAAATGCTGTTTATCTTTAAAACAAGGAAATTGTATATTTTGTGTCTGATAGGCACAATACACACAATTTCCTCTTACTTTATATGGGTAAAATTAAAGAAAACAATGTAAAAACAAAGATGGAATGTTTAAAGTTATTTTTCTGTGTTCACATTTCTAGCATCAGCTGCATGGTTAAATAATCATTTATCATCTTAAAAGATCCAAGTTTAATTTTGGATCTCATCATTTTTAGCAAAAGTTTAGGCCCAACCATGCTCATTATACTCCATCCTTTGAGTTAATCTCATCATAGCTATTTTGGACAATCTATGGAGGCTCTAAAAGTGAAATTTTAAAATTAAACTTGAAGTACAAAAATTACAAAAGTTTCTTTTGACTTCCACATTTTGTCAAGAGTTTTTTTTTTGCATGTTTACTTAAACATGCTTTTCTTTCCATCATTGTATATATTTGCAAAAGTTTTTCAGTAATTTGTATGGAACTGAGATGTTCAGAAAATTCTTCCAACACAGTCAATTTATTTGTAGCATTTGCAAAATTTCTTATTTTTTCTGTTTCTGGAATGTCTCTTCCTAACCCTTTTTCATTGCTGTCTTCTTCATTTATAGAATTTTCTTCTTTTCTTGATTAAATCAAATCACTCATAATTTGATAACCTGCCTCTATTAAAAAGTTTTTTTTATCAAGGTTGACATATTCTTCAGCATTTACCAGCAAATGAAAAGATAACATCAATCATAAAAATAAGGGATATTTAGCATACTTTAGAGAAACAACAACCTTCAAAGGGATGATGAATATGTGGATTCTATGAATAGTTGATCTTAGGTTTAAGACTCCTATGAATAGGACCCTTAAAGCTAGAATCAAAGAGCACAAGATGGATATAAAAAATAAGGCTGTAATAATAATGGTGCAACAAGCTAATTGTTATGATTTAGACATAGATTGAACAACACTAGGATTGTCACAAAATAAGTAACAGAAGAAATTAGGACAACAAACTGACAATTTACAAAGAACTAATGAAATGCAGTATCATTAGATGGTAATCAAGTGGATAATAAAGTGGCAAACATGATTCCTTGGAAGAAATACAATTGATGTGGTGCTGGTGTGTGAATACAAATGAAGTTAAAGGATTTGTGTTATTGTAATAGGATTTGTAAAAACAATGAGCACAAGTTAAATAAATAGATTAAATTATTATAACTGTGATAAAGTTTTAGGAGGAGATAGAGATTAAAGAAAACAAAAATATTTATGTAGATAAGTCACAAAAACACATGAAAATGTCAAGTAGCAACAGTTACTATTTCATTTATTTGAAGATAAATAAATATCCTACAAAAATAAAAAAATGGGTGACCCCTCTCACAGTCAAATGTAGGTGAACAATCTAGAATTAAAGAAAGAAAAGCTTATATTGACATACAAGAAAAAAGAAAGCATGATAAGATAATTAGTAGAAACTATTAAAAGTTTTTGTTGCTTGTACTAAGAAAGAAAATATTTTATCTATGCAGTATGGATGAATTCGGTTTTCATATATTTGAGGCATATTGTAGTACATAATCTGAGTTGAGAGTTCCACTTATATAAATAGTATTGTCTAGTTTCCTATGAATGTTAGGAAATGGTATTTTTATTAAATTCAAATGCTTTTATGTTATGATGAAATATTCAATATATATATAGGTATATCTTATCTTATTGATTTTTAATTACTGTAATTCTCTTATTGAATTATTATGGTTAATGTTTTCTTGAAAAGGATACTTTGTGAAAAGTTGCTAAATAATGGTACATATCAATTTTTCAAAACATTTTCATTCATTCTTTCTATTTTTATGCTGATTTTTGACCAAAGAAGAGAAATGCCTTACATAAATCCCTGTATAACTTAACCCATTTTCTAGTCACCAATTACTAAGTGATGGATATTCCAGTGCACATTATGGACAGACAATTCTGGTAGGGTCAACCAGAAAATTGAAGATAGAATTAAACAGGCTGGGCCTGGATCCCTCTTGAAAAATCTAGAAGAAATAAATCAGACTAAGTAAGAGACTGCTTTATCATATAGCTATCCTGAAGAATGGGGATTGACAGGCTGGACCCAGATCTCTTCAAAAGCATCTGGAAGTAGAAAACCTGGATATTGAATGTGATAAAATAGCAATTTTATCATGCAGTTTGCTTAAACAGAAGTTTTTATAATGCACACTGGCAGGTAGCTTCATTAGGAACTAAGAAAATTGGGTTATTTAGATTACTTCTATAGTTAGCATTAATTGTTATGAAGTTATTTTGTGGTCATTTATGTAATTAGATGGCATTTCAATATATTTCAGTAAAAAACAGTTGAGACTTTTTGAGTTGAAGAATAAACTAATTTTTTCAATGGTAATAAACAATTTAAATCTCAAATTTTGAGAATTTCCTTAGGAACGTTTTCCACAAAGGCTTTGTCATAAACTGAGGTTAAAGTGTACATATTAACACCTAAAAAGCACATGCAAAATACTTCATATTGAGTCAAACATTTTTGGGATATACTGAATTATAATTATAATTAGCAATTCTTCCACTCCTATGATGTCATTATAACCAAGTTTTATTGTCTATACAAAAATAAGCTGATTAAATATTATTTAAAGTATGGCAGATAAAGTTAAGTGTAATTCTAAAGCATGGTAACAATATTTATGTATGAGTAAAATGTAAGAAGTTTTATGATATAAAATTAATGATGCTTAAAGTAGCCTATTTAGTTATAAAAATTTAAAACTATTAAAATTATAATGTAAATGAGCAAATTTTGAAAAATAAAACAAACTTTAGTAATTGCTTTTTATTGAAGTTTATCATGTTTTATTGCTGGCAATGCACTAAATAATCATCTGTCTTTATTATTCTATTAACTATTAGTCTTAATCATTATTTTTTTAAAGAAATTCTAAAATAAAATAGTATGGGAAAAAATAATCAAAGGATTAAAACCAATGTCTAAAAATTAAGTTTCATTGTATTAATATTACAATTAAAAATTTTCATATCCAGTAAATATAATTCTCTGTTTCTATTCTTCTTTATGGCTAGTTTACAAAGGAAAAGCAGTTAATTAAAAATTTGAATTAATTTAATATTAAACATTTATGTAACTATTCAGCGCATATAAAAATAGAGATCGTTTAAATCACGTTTCATTAAACAAAATTTTGGTTAAACATATAATTATATCCTATTTAATTATTTAATACGAAAAAGTTTCTAATTATAATTGGAAATGAAGTAAATATCATCCATGCGAAAATAGGATGAATATAATAGAAAAATTTGTTTATGCGTAATAAATTATTGATGGAAATTATATTTATTATGAGTAGACAGAGCATTAAATATTAACGTATATACAAATATGTGTATTATGTGTATATAAAATCATTAGAGATTTCTTATTTAATTTCTTAATCAAAGCAAAACTACATCGTTAAGAGGAAGGAAACTACTCGAGTGTTCCACTTATTAGCATCGATACTTGAAAGTAAGTAGATGCAATCGACGAAAAAAAAAGATAAAAATTTGTTTGCATAAAACTGACTTTGAAGCGAATAATTTTATAAAAATTCTTTAAGAAATAATTATATATATATATAATATTTTTTTTTTTCTTAGCAAACTATTCGAAGATTTTGGAAGTAATTGTTTGGGTCAACGAAGCCAGTGCAAAACGTTCTTGTGTCTCTGATGAAGTCTTTATCTCACCGTAATTGGCAACGTGTAGTCTCCTACTCTCTGTTGCTATAGTAACAATCTACCTTCACTTCGTAAACAGGTATTAGTGCAAAATGTTCTTGTTGAGAGGAGGAGAATGGAGAGATTTGTAATTCTTATAAATACGAATTAAATTGTTAAAAAAATCCTATTTATTACATAAGAATGGTAAAGAATGTTTAGTTATTTAATACGTTACTCCTCATATGTTTATCTCAATAGTCCCTTAGGTCAACAAAGGGAATTAATTTTTAATAACAGAAATAATTACAAGGTTTTATATCCGTAGAACGTAAACAGTAAGAATTGAATAAAATATTTTATCTTTAATTATTTAAAGCAATGCAAATTAAAACAAAAATTAAAAAACAACCGGCCAATCTTTTAATAAAAGCTTGAAATAAAAATTACATACATTTTTTTCATTTATAAAACGCATTTTAATAAGCAAAAATCATTGAATAAATTAACTCCTATATGCTAAACTGTCAACCTGCATGTCAAATTTGGAAATGAAGTCGTTTATAGACGACTAATCAAAACTAATTATACTTTTGATGTTACTCTAATTAGTGAATAATTAGTCACGAATACGTTGAATGTCAAACTTTGAAAGGATTAGAAGTTTTTAATTTTTTTAACTGATATATCGTAGGCTAATTGACGTATACAGAATTTAAGCTGGTGGGAATTAAAAAAAAGATAAAACGACAAGCTCTATATGTTATCGAAAGACGATAGCCAAATGTTGAGTCAGATGATTAATATCTTTAGGGACTATGCTACTTTCCGGTACAATCAAATGACAAAGTACCAATGAGAAAGACTAACTCAGACCACATAACGAGATTAGAGACTAGACCACATACTAACTGCGTGTAATGTCGTTTCTGGAGCAATGTTACAAGTGTTTCATGATTTTCAAAAATTAAGTAAATTAACTAAAATTAATTTTCAGTTTCAATAGATATTATTATTATTATTGCTACTGTTATACGGAAAGTAAATTTATTTTTATGCTACTATTAAAAAAAATAATAAAGATTTTTTTTCTTTAAGCGGATATTATTATTTCTTTTTTCTATCCTATGAATCTAGTAGATAGAGGTTTACGATCGTGATTAAAGGTAGTAAATGGAAGTTATACAGATTGCGGAAATGCGTGTCACTCTGGAAAATTAATTATGACGTAAATCCACGATAATTGATTCTGAACTACCTGCCTATCAACACACTTTTGATAAGAACGGTACAAACTGCAAAAATGGCTAAATTTAAAATTAACGTTTGTTCCAATAGATTTCTAAAGTTTAATGCTCATCAATCTGGCTCTCGATTAAAATTTTATCATCAGAAAAGATCTTTTTAAAGTTTTAATAATACAATATCTGCATTAGCTCTCGATTCTTCTCTCTCAATTACTTCTCTAAATATAAAGTTAAAACATTTGCGAAACAGGAAAAGCGCTATTATATCAGAACCTGAGTATAAATTTTATCTTTTATATTAGAGACAAAGGAAGAGCAACAGAAATTGCTATTTAATTATAGATAGTCCTATATTAAATAAGATTTAATAAATGTACTCAAAAGATATTTTTCCGTAATTTCCTGTTTACATGCTATAAACATTAAAAATTAAATGTTTTAAATGTATAAACTGCATATCTATATACATACATAACGCATTCCGAATTTTCATCCTCTGAAAGAGAAGCAAAGAATAAAATTAGAAACTTTAGATATATTACATAATATTATATAT
This sequence comes from Olivierus martensii, assembly GCA_000484575.1. Lineage (NCBI taxonomy): Eukaryota > Metazoa > Arthropoda > Arachnida > Scorpiones > Buthidae > Olivierus > Olivierus martensii. The sequence goes on along the minus strand of AYEL01089633.1, from coordinate 81,358 downwards.
GTAATATTAGCTTTATTTGTATAAAAATACAACAAATTACCAGTGATTTTGTTGAGGTTTAATAAAGAACGAATTGAAAAGAAATGAATAGTAGTCGCCATTGTATTATCAGAGCAATCACTATTTTATTATAATAGAAGAGAACCGAAGATTGGATTTCTGTTTGTCCCAAGCAACGTCAATAAACCAGTGCAACTTGAATAAAAGCTAACCCAGAACATTATTTTCTATCGTTCAGAATATAAGAATATTTCAACGTTGAAAATTGGAATACTTCAAAGATAAATTTCAAATCTCTAAATTTACTTAAATATTTTTAAAAAATATTCAGAATTATCCTAATTTTAAAAATATAATTAAATAATTTGTAAGTATAGTTTATCTGTATAAAAAACGGAATCAAAATTATTCCTTTATTAATTTAAAAACATGAGAGAAAATATTCTTCTTCTTTTTTTAATGTATAAAGTGCGCAAACAGAAATTGTTGATACAGCGATAGCTAGTCATAAATTTGATATGTGAGCGAATCCCTGACATTTTGCAAAAGCAATTCCCTGGAATGATTGGAATCGTATCTTTCAGAAACGATTTTTAATGCTGTTTGTAGGTGTATACTATACAATACCTGTTGGTTTTCGGTGAAATAAGTTACTATTGAACTGACCTATATAAATATAGCAGCTTATATACAATGCTTGGTTTATATACATGTCAAATATTATATAGTCGGTGGTCTTCTATAAGATTTTCTTTGGTAACTAGTAAAATATGATTGGTTGTCATTTCAACAGGTTCCTTCACTCCAGTGTTACTATAGTAACCCCGCCATTGATCGTTTCTTCAATATTTTATTGCATCCGAGTGAAAAGCAAAATTTTAAAAGATTAATGCTTTTTAAATAAAAAATTAAAGTTCATATTAATATTTTTACAAATAGTTGTTGGATGTAAATAAACTATTATAATACAAACGGAAGATTTTTATAATAAATATTTATTTATTTTTTCGATTTAAAAAATATTTAAATTTATAGTTTATAAAAGTATAATTAACATTTTTCATTTGAATAGAAACTTATCTAGATGAGAAATATATAAAAAATATTATCATCTTAAAATATTTTATTGCATTTTTGAACTGGAAATTTAACCATAAAATCTTTAATAGTTTTATCATCGTCATAATTTTTCCTTCGCTTTATCTCATTTACTTTTTCTCGTAATTAGAAATAAATTCCGTCCGATAACTGTTTAGTATGCATTATATGTTTCAATAAACATAAAATTAATTTTAAATAATGCGTTTACTTTTAAATATATATAAATCTATAAACTGCATTAATAAAATTCACAATACCCGCATCTAATAAAAAGGTATATAAAAGCCTGCTTTATGGTTAATCTTTCAGATTTTATATTCTTGAAAACTAGCAATTTTTATATAAATATATAAAATAACAGTAAAATAAATTTTATTATTTGTTTGTTTATATATATAAATGAAATATGAACAAAATTTAAACATTTATAGGTATATATATATATAAATATATATGTTCATATTTGTTATAAAAAATGAATTCTTATTTTATTTATCATTATTTGAAATTTTTCTTCACTTTTTAAAATTATAGCATCTCGCATACGTTATTTTCCAAATAAAACGATAATTTCCTCTACACCTAATAAAACTGTTTACATACTTCACAATATGCATTTAATAAAAACATAATTCAGCATGGTTTTTATTGTACTAACTGAATAGCTGCGATATATTTTAGAACTATCAGAAAAAAATTAATTATATAAATGTGCTTTGTTATTATAGAGCAAGAAAAAAATTTCAGCCAATGTTGTTATCTTAATAAGTATTTGAATATTTTATGTATTACAGTTTGTTTTTCCATTTTTACTAGATTAAAAAAATCGATGAATGAGAATTATATTAAACTCTAAATTAATATATTATTTATTTGTATTATAAATTAGTCAATTGCTTATTATTTATGGAAGAATATAAATAATTTTTTCTCATTTCAAGAATTTCTGTAAGTTATCTATATTATTTTATTTAAAATATGAACTTAATAAAAATCATTAACCATTTTATATAATAGTTTTCGAAGGTAAGAACTATATAGAAGATTAATTCAATATTTTTTCAGCGAAATATTTTAGTATTTACGAAGAATTATGCTCTATAGCCTAAATCATTTCTTGCCCTTAGCGATTGTGTCACGCATTAAAGAGAAATAATAAATTCCTGCAATTTTTTTAATATTTAGAAAATAAACAAAATTTACATATTAAAATTTCTTTATTCAAACTAATTACGAATAATTATATAAATAAATTTGTTTAATTAATTACAATTAGCGTTTTCCATAATTACAACCAATTAAATATAAAAAATGGCAATAGACTTACACGACAATTGAGAAATTACTAATAGAAATTTCCGCTTATAGAAAATAGTTTTGTTGATGTTCCTTGCAAACTGTCTTAAAATTCGGACGAATATTTGATAATTCAGAAAATAAAATAATTTGTTCGTATGTTTTGTTAAATCAGTTTTCGATTAGGGACATTGTTAAGTATTATTAGATTATTTTGGATAAGTTAAAAATAATTTTTTTTCCTAATAATTATATATATTATATAAAGTATACTGTATAATAACAATTATGAAAGATATTTGTTATAAAAAATAATCTCGAAAAATACAATTTTTCTTCATATTTTTATACAGCTTCCCTATTTATATTCTTTGTAACGTTACGTATGTCGAATAAATCTAATTTACCTATATAATTACATAATTATAATGATAAAATTATTTGAACAACATAACTACGAGGCAAGAGCTTATAATATAACTATCATAATACAATAAACACGTATAAATTTCAGTACATCATATTGTTATAGCTTTTACGACATACGATAACTCTCGTACATAAATTGCTCTCGTATCGACATCTAACTATAAGAGTAAAGTTATCGATAGTAATGTTAACAACATTGTAATGTTGTCACGATTATTGTTGTAATACTATGGTATATAGTTGCATTACTTCATTTTATATTAAATTAAAATCTTTTAAATATATTATTATTTTTAAATTTACATTTTCTAAAGAAATCATATTGATCTGTCTTACAGAGATCGATTAAAAATATATTATTATGTATTTTATTAATAAAAATCGTTTTGTCAAAAAATTCATTATTATTACATAAAGAATTAATGAAATGATAAAACATTATTTTTATAATTGAATTTAAAAATTGTATAATGTTTTTTCATTAAATACAATCGAAAATTATCGTTGTTAAGCTGATTTTGAATTTCTTTTTCTTTTTTTTTTTTTAAATAGGCTCAAAAGAATTTATATTAATTAAATTTTCTCTATTGGCCAATTTAAATAATTAGACGATTTATAATTTCTATTTATAACAACGTAGGCGATTGGTGAGATATTCTCGAAAGTAGTCGACAATACACAATCTGTCATTCTACTTTCCCCGAGAGGCGGCGTTGCTTTTGTCACGACGTTGATCTGATTCTGTGATCTACTAAAAATAACTCCCCCTCTCTGTTATTTTCTCCTCCTGTATTTATTTTTGCGTAAAAATCAAATCTAATAATCTGAAAGACACGTTTCAGAATTATTGAAATTTTTAAATGTTTTCTTTAACGAAATTTACAGAGGGAGACACTACTTTTTCGAAATTACATGTAAATCTAACGAAAAATTAAAGATGAGAAATTTTTACCCTCTTGTCTGATTTTCTGACAGCTTCGTAAACCTTCCAAACTAATTCTGGACCGGCGCTAGCTATATGTCGTCCTATCTCATAATATTGAGTGATAGGATTGGCTTCCAAAGGAGTGGGTGGCGAAGGCTTGAACTTGGAAAACATGCTGACACTGAGTTATCTGACACCGTTGACCATCCAGTCTACCTTCGGATCAGGTTCCGGCCATTTCTTAAGTCACCTTGGCTTTCATGTGTCCAATACGCCGCTACTCCCTCTTCTTGCTGTAAAAATAGACAAATTATTGATCCTTTCTTCGACATTGTACTAAGGAAGAATCTATTTTAGCAATCAAAAACCGCAAAATATCAAATTCTTTTCTATAACTCATATCTTAAAACTATTTTCTACTATAACTAATTTAAGACACAAGGAAAGACTATTTCGTTGGTTGAAAAATAAAATTTCTAGCCTTAAAAATGGCAAGCTGCGATTTTGTGTCGTCCTTCTTTGTTCCCGAATGCACTGCTGTGTTAACTTTTGTAACATACTTGAAAAATAGCAGAAATATGCAAATAATTACACTTCAAAGAATTCAAGTATAATTCCAATTATAAATTTCAATTTTCAAAGAACTTCATCTTTTTATACTGAATTTTTTTTATATTAGCTATGCAGAAGTCATCAGAGAATTTCTCTTAAACAGGCAATGTGGCTTTCCTCTTTTCGTATAATAATCCACTCTGGAATAATCCTTGCTATATCAAATAAAATATTTTATTTTGATGGCTTTAAAATTTTATACAGATTATTTTCTCTTAAATTATTTAAAATTCGAATAATTTTCGATTAATCATTAATATCATCACAGAGGAATCCAGGACGAATGTAGAGATAATAAACACATTTTTTTTTTAAATTATCCCTGTAAGTTCGCTGTTTTTATTAATAGAACTTTACATGATAGCTTTGATCACCGAAACTGATTTTTTAAATCATCTGAAATATTTATTCGAATAATAAATTAAAGAAATTCTAAAATGCTGTTAATTGTATAAAGATATAATTTTGTAGAAATCCATATACATACATCGTGTATATTTAATATTCTATATATGTTAATAAAAAATAAATCAGATTAAATGAAAAAAATTAAGATAACTATGGATAGACTAATAATAAACTGAAAATTATTATTATTATTTTTTAGTATTGTAAAATTGTTTAAATGTTTTGTAAAATTAACTTTCAAAATAAAGCTTATTTCAATAATTGTATATTAATTGTATAATTTATTCCAAACTGTATACATTTAATATACAAGTCTGAATGCCTTATATAGTCGGATTCAGAAAAAATGATAGAGGGATATAATAATACAAGTAACTGTATTGCTAACGATTACTGCATATGTGTTTGTTTTTCTCCAAACAACTGGGAGGCACGTATCCCGGTACCATCCTCTAAATCCAGATTAAGAGCCTTAAAAATTCCATTTAAAATTTTATAATTTTCGTTAATTTAATTTAATTTAATTTTGTTCCCTACGTTTTTATTATAATGTTAAATTTATATATTTTTATTTTTATTAAAATACAGTAACTAAAGACATTTTTAAAATATATTAAATAGTATAAGTTATTCATCATCGTTAAATCGCCTTTGGTTATTATAATATTTTCTAAAAGCAATTTTAGAAGAAATGAAAATTAACAGAGCATATTCGTTAAGAATAGGTTTCGATCATTCAGCGGCGGGAATAATATCGCTCGAATGTCGAAAAATTATTCATACATAAAAACTTAGATTAGATTCCTCTATTTCGAAGAATTCAGTTAAAATCACATTTTTTTTTTTCAGGACGTCTATTGCAGTTTATTATGATTCAATATATACACTAATAAAAGAAATATCTAGAATGAAGACAGCAAACAGACCAACACCGAAAAAACATTATTAGTTTTTCATATCTGAAAATCCAAAGCGGAAAAGTATTCTTATTACATATTTCTTTTATTAAATTGTGTTATTGTATTATGGTTTAATTTTATGAATTTTCAAATAATAAAACTTTTTTGAAAGTTTTAAGCATTGGAAAAATTAAACGAAATCAATCCGTTTTAACTTCAGCCGACAGATAAACAAAAAATGGAAAATCATATATATTAATAGTCAAACATGGCTGGCTGGCTGGATGTCCCTTTTTCGGTTGAACTACTGTACCGATTTTTATAAATAGAGAATCGTTAGAAAGGTCTAATTTTTGGATGTCTGCTACAGTAAAAGTTATTTGTTGTTATTAATAATTTAAAAATTAAAGAATAAAAATTACATTGAAATTGTAGTTCCTTTAAAAAAGACAGAATTCGCAGATGGCACTGTAACATAATAATGGATGCCAATTTACGATTCCCTCATCGATGGATTCCTTACACGAATTCGGAAGTGGTTTTCATCGTTATATACAGTATTATAAGATTATATTTCTGCTCATTTATATGAGCGGGTAATTTCTAGTAAATTTTATTTCCGATCGTTATGACATGTACCAAGTTTTACTTCTTTTATTCTTGTACTATATTAGTCCATTACAAGTTGTAATATTGCTTTATATTCTTCTAAAATTTTAATTTAAAACTTATTTTTTTTATGCTGGAATTAGTGTTTAAAATAATATTACAGAAATTTAATGAAGACGTATGTAAAGTAATATAATTTTTATTTTAAATTATATTTAGATTATTTATTATGAATCAGTATTAATTAAATAATGCAATAATTTTGTAAAATTTTTTAAAAATGCATAATAAAATTTTAACTTTATTTTAATAGAATTTTTAGCTAACCGAATTTCATGTATACGAATAATTATAATGATAGAAATTATTTCACAAGATAAAAAGGTATTATAAATATTTAAAATACTTTTTTACGTGAATATAAAACGAATCAATGGAAATTTTAATCAATTCATAAGTTAAATTTTGATTTCAAATTTCTATCGTTGATAAAAACGAATAGCAGACTTCTGCAATCGAGAATTTTTTTAAAATAGCTTTAAAGTATTTTTTTAATATATTAGCGATAAAATTTTAAAATGAAAGATAGTATTTATCGCGAAGTAAAAATGTCAAACATTAAAGATAAACATCGTCAGATATTTGAATGCTATCAAGCTTTCCGTCAGAAATTGTCACACTGTAATGGTGATGACACTCTTACGACAAACAGGCTGAGAATGACAAATCCAATCCTCATACTTCTAATAATAACCATTAGATGCTGATTTGTCCTTTAATGCTCGTAAATTTAGTCAAGGTGAAGATTATTGGATTTGTTTCCTCTCTACTATTAATATGCTTGATTTGAAAACAAAACACGTTAAAACTATAAATATTTTCTGATATTTAAATCTATGTTTAAATAATTTTTAAACTATTTAATTTCAACTTCATTTAAATATTAACAATTTTAGTAAAAAATATAATCATTAATTAAGTCTTATAAAATTCAGTCTTACAGATATCGGATTTATAGCATATTGTACTCATATTGTAAAATATTTGGAATAAATGTAAAAAATTTATTTATTTTCACATTTAAATCTATAATAAATTTCATATATTTCAGATATTTTATTAAAAAAAGGCATAAAGATATTATTTTTTTTTATAATTTAAACATTTCAAATACTGTACTTGTTTGGAAATAGCGTAAATATAAAAATTCGGGCGAATATTTTTTTTTAACAAAACTTTAGTATTATGATCCTATAGACTGTTTACAACAGCAGTAAATTTAAAATAAAACATTTTCCAATCTTATTTATTTTACGTGGAAGAAGATTTTCTGTTTGTATATGGATAGTTTGAAGAGAACTTTAAATTATTTCAGACTCTTTTAATTAGGAAATATATTTGACTTTAAATGCAGAAGGAGAAAAGACTTCTACAAATAAGATTAAACTAGACAGGTTTACAGTTTCTACAAGAACTTTTAAGTTTAAAATAAAAGTTTTATTGCCTAATTAAGAAATATTCAAACATACTATTGACACAAGGAAAAAAAAAAACTGAAGACTTATTTTTCGATACAAATAAGGATATATTTGAAAAGATGCGTTTCTGATATATTTATGATTCCTTATATCTTTGAATCGCCAGTATGGGAACAATCTTCTCGATATATCTGACAGTTTGGAGAAAATATCACTTCTAGAGATTATCCTTAGAATTTAATAAAATTCTATAAACCGCATTTTCTTTTAATAGCCTATAGCATCTCAATCACTAACTTTAATGACCAATTTTAGTTGAAATACAAAAGGTTTTAATGGGAATACATTTTATTCACAGTCTTTCAGTAAATATAAACAGCCTATCATCCAATTGGCATTTATTATATTTATTTTCAACAAAATTCATTAAAAAATGTCAATGATTCATTAGGCAATGATTTAGATAAATTCATATGTATTATATGAATTGTTATGAAAAATTTTTTGGCATATTTACAAACTGCAAAATACTGTAAATATCAAAGTTTAAAGTTAAATAAAAAAAAAAACTCAAATATTAAAATACATTTTGTTGAATTTATATTACTTTTTTTTCTAAAAACCTAACTATATTAATGCCTATAAAAATATAGCAAACGTAAATTTGATTTAATCGACTAATTTTGATATTATTAATAGATAGATATATATAATAATGTACCAATATATTTTAAACTGGAAAAAATATTTAAAAACTAATTCATATTCGATAATTTTTTATGAAGAATTATTTCCAAATATAGAAGAAGATTTTTGACTGATATACTGTTTTAAATATTTTATAAATCAACTAATACTTGCTGAATGAGAAAAAATTTAATGCGCTTTTAATTTTTACTTTTTAAATTTAAAATATAAGGTGTTCGAATTCTTTATAAGCAATATAAAGAGAATAATAAAGAATAATCTATGGATATATGTTGGTTTGATATATTTAGTGTTATATTTATTCTATATTCATCAATGCTTTTTATCAGTGAAATACAAAAATAATATCTCTGAATGTATTTCTCAATATGTCATATTTTAAGACCTTGCAGGTGGATCAAATCGGATTAAATATCATTTTGTCACAAATTTCGATGAAAATTTATCTTAAAAGTTTTCTCATATCTAGAAACATTTTTTTTATTTTCTATATTATTATTGTTAAAAATGGAAAAACGATATTAAATGATGAAAAACGTAAAAAAATAATGTTACTTTCTTAAGCTTTTTAAGATTATCTCAATGAATATTTACTTCATTAGTAAAAATTGAAGTTTTCTATAAAGATTTCGAAATAAATACAGCAAAATATTTTTCAAACTTTTAATAATTTTTGATTTTTTGGAGAGCATGTAAACAATAAAAATTTCGCTATTACCGTGTGACACTAGAAATGAAATCTAATTAAAAAATAATAATAAGGGAATTAATGCCATTAAATTCGTCTCAACAGAAACAATATGGTATCTTAATGCTATTCGTGATATTTTATAATCTATAAGTCTACAAATAATTACTAAATATGATTACTATAGAATTATATAGGATAGCAATCATAAATTTTATGGAGTTATGCATAAATTAAACTTAAAATAATGTAATTACTAAACGTTTTAAAAAGTATAAAGACAGACTTATATTTTAATCAAATTTTAATAATAAATGATTTAAAACGTGTTATTCTGAAATTTTGTATAAATGACAATATTCATTTAAATTTTTAATTATGATAATTTTTTCGTCTAAACTTATGGGATATAAAACAAATAATAGATCCAATCCTGAAAATAGAGTTGTAATTGCTATAAGTAATTCTATCAAGATGATCAAAATTGCTTTTATGATAGAAAAGTATCAAGTTAAAAAAATTACGAAATTTTAAAGATCAAGTTTTGAAATTCTGATATATATCAAAATCTATTCTTTCTGAATTATAAAATAATAATAAGCTTCTATACAAGAAGATACGCCCGATATTCTTAACTGATATGGACAGAAAATTAGCTAACATGGACAAAGAAAATGATTAAATAGAACAAGGAAGAAGAAATTCAATTTAGATGGAGCTGATAGAATTATTAGCATGATTTGAAATGGAATAAACATACTGAAGAAACAGCAAGAATCGCATATAGTTATTGCGTGAGCAAAGTTTAAATTTGCAAACAAAACATATGGAATACTTTTAATTTTTATTAATGAAAAGATTTATATCATATATCTTTTCATTAATAAAAATTCTGTATCCTATCTTGATGAGAAAACCGAATGAAGAATCTTAAAATTTTATTAAATTAACGAATTAATAAATAAATAAGTAATAGTTACGAATAGTTTTATTATGAACTAACAAGTAAGTGCAAATAATTTGCTATTTTCACTAAGTAAAAATTATTGATATTCATTTATGTGTCTTTATTGAAAAATTTTAAAGCATTACCATATAATTCTTAATCTTGCTTTCAAAATTTACTGTTATTTACTTTTCTAGAGGGAAGCGAAAAATATTTTAAATATTTTATTATGATTTTAATTCATCTTAAGTATCATAATGGAGATAACTTTTTCAAAATTAAAAAATTACTCTTTTAATTGAAATTTCTAAATTATAATAAAATTTATGACGAATTACAAGTAATAAAATATCCATTTATGACACATAAATAGATATCATCTAATTATTGATCATAAAAACAATAAAAGTGATTTATATGATCCTTTTTCCTATTATTATTGATTCTATAAGAATTACTATTGATATAACAACAATAAATTTAATAGTCTACTCTTAAGTAGACTTTGTTGTTATTGAATATATCGAATTAAAATGTATATAATTTTTAAAACTTAAAACTGTCAAAATAATACAATTAAATCACAATAATTTTGAATATTTTCAAACTCCTAGTTGAAAAATCGAAATATTCAGCTCACTGAAATTGATTTACATAGTTTACGTAAATAAACAAACAAAACTTAGTGAAGTGAGTTTTTTAAATAATGGATTATTCTTTCATTTATTAATTATCATATGTATCAATATTTTTTTAGATAATAACGAGATGTTATCTAAGCATTTTTCGAACTATATTTTGATTATTTTCGAAATTATAATATTTAGATAATTTTTAAAAATTGGAAGGAGAATTATCATTATTTTATTTAATTTGTATATTAATAACTGACGTAAAATCTAACTTTATCTTAATTTTTTTCTATATTGACATAATAAACTTAGTATTGTATAGTAAAAACTCCTTTATAAAATTATCTTTAGTCAACTGCTATTTCGAATATTCGAAATAAAAAATATTGAATATATCGAATTAAAATGTATATAATTTTTAAAACTTAAAACTGTCAAAATAATGACTGTGATAGCAGTTATGGTCCTACTTCCTCTTATGCTACCCCTGTGAACGATGTTCGGATCTTTCTGCAACCGACTGTACTCCATATGTAACAATTGTGCATATTCACTACACCTGCTAATGAAAAATGTGCTTCATCAGTCCATAGATTATTCCCAGCCACATGTCGTCAACATCACCATCACCAAAAACCAATGAGCAAAATACGTGTACACCTGCGAGTCTAGCAATTTTAATTGTTGCAGCCATATGAATCTTGTAGGAGTACTAGTGTAAAATGTATTGCAGCACTTTTCAAACAGTGGACCAAGAATGGACAAAGGACGTGCCACCATGTGGGCACCGGATGAAGAATTTTGGGCACATGCTGCACTGTCAGCCATAGCAACAGCAACTTACCGTTAGGCTTAGTTAGAATTAATTTTATTCCATTCGTTCTAATCCGCGACTTTGCAAGCCATTGGCTCTTTCTGCCCAAATCTCCAGTTTTCAAACTTTTAATCATGTTTTTTAACCCATTTTTAGACATGGGCCCTTTTTGCATTCTTTTCAAATGTCAATATTCTCTCAGTGCAGCCAGATTATTGCTGCTATTCTGGTAAAATAACTTAACTAATAATGCACTGTCTTTCTTCTTCAAAAGCATGATGATAATTGTAGAATGGTTTGCTTGCAATGATCTACTGAATGTTGATTATAACCTGATTCAGTGTGTAGCATCAGTTAATTTATAACCACTTTGTACTATCTCTTACTTGTACCTGGATACTTCGATGTTTTTAGTATCTCTACATTTTCTTTCTGTGTGCTTTGAAAACTAGTTATTTAATCATCAGCATATGATTTTACATCATACTACCATTATAGTATACAGATAATCCTTAAGTTATGAAGGGGTTATGAAGTTATGAAGGGGATAATGGGGTTTTGAACCCCATTGTCTAAAATCAGAACAGTTGGAAGTAAAAAATGCCCAAAATTTATAATTACTCACTTCTAATATTTACTAGAACACTATGCATTATCTTAATAAACATAAAGAATACAAAACTATTACAATCATATACAAAAAAGAAAATCTTTCCATATATCCTATCATTGGGTCAAGGACTTGAACCCCTTGAATTACATTGATTAATCACAGAATTAATGTATTTCATCACTATTGCAAGTAAAAGTCAAGGACTATCTGTAATCCTGATAACTATTGTAATGATTTCCAAGTACAAACAAAGTAAATATGCAAAATTGGCAAATTTTAACGAAGATCAATAATACTAATTACAAACTAAACCTAACGATTCTAACGACTCTGCAATTCACAGTTTGGCCTTAGTTCAGGTCTTTAACTAAACTCTAACTTAAAAATAATTAACTTCAAAACAATCTAACAACAATGTAACGTTTAACTGACGAAACAAAACCAGAAATCAGAACTTACAACTACAAGTACCGATTAAGTGTTAGAACTAGACGAACAATGATGTTAGAAACTTATGCTAATAAATTGAATTTCTCAAAACAAGCTAGATAATAAAAATTATAAATTTATTAGACTTCAAAACACTTACAAAAAGTGTTAACAGATGCTTTATTGAAACTATAATAAAGCAACAATCAATTAATCAAAAATACTTATTTAATCCAATTCAAATATCAACAATCAATTATTCATAAAAAAGAAACCTTAAATACTACTTAATGCTACTACCTCCACCTCCAATAGAAACTTCAAACAACCATAGACCTTTACAAGAATTCCAAATGTCGTTTAGCCAACCTTACGTTGATACAACACCTCGGTGAATCGTCGGCAGCATTGGCTTTTATATCCAAGTGACATACAGTCCCATGTTGCTTCATTTACATAAATATACGTAACATATTTAAATTTATTAGTTTATGGAGTAGTCAATTCATGTCATCCTCTTCACAATTTAATTATATATGAACAAAACATCAATACGAGATCATTCTTACTTTCTCATATCGGATCAGTGGTAAAAGTATTTAGATTAGATGATGACGTTATTACCCGGGACAACTCTTCCGGAGGATGGTTTCCAATTCCGTAACACGTGATTGCTAACTACTACGACAGTGTGTGTAAGTGGAAGTAAGTCAACTCTTAAACTAAAATATAATACGTTAGATAATAATGGAAAATAATGATAAATAATAGTGCATAATAAAATAAAATAGGATAGGTCAGAGTTAACTTCCTCACAAATATGCTAAATCTATTACTCTGATTCTCTAGCATGTAGTCTATTCAGCTCTTTTCAATCAAAAGTACAAATCATCATTCCTTCAGCCTTAGCACTTAAGATGTCAAGACTAATGGAATGGATGATTTGTCTTTTAATGGAGAATCTTTATTAAACTTACTGTTTTATTATGGTGTTGGAGGCTATTCTTCAAGGTCTGTGGTATGTAAGATAATGATGCTGCTGTTCAGTATATCCTTGTAATAACTATTTTGGAGTTAGATGGATGTATTCAGCATGAATTTCTGTATCTGATAACATGCTTGTATATTTGAAGTCATGCTTGTGGGGAGCATTGCCAAGATGTGTGGAGATTATTACTCTATACTCCAGACCATTTGCTTCCTCCTTCATTTCAGTTAGTGAAGCAAAAGGTTCAGCTAATTCATTTCTTCCAAGTGATGGAGATGCAGTGGCTTTGGAATGCTGAGTATCAGAGTCTACTACAGAAATATCCCTATTTAGTGTCATATGTTGATTAGAACCTTTTCCAGTGAGCTGTAAGTAGGGTCAGTTATTTTATAACAACCCTGTATGAGAGAAAAAATAAATGACTCTCTATTGGTGTAAAATATTAACAATGTTATAAAAAAACAAAAACATGTTTTCTTGTATTTACTTTTCATTTTTGTTCATTTCCTTTTGTAAATTACTTATGCATTATTTGACTTTTTAAAATTAGCTTAAATAATAAGCAAATAATTTTAGCTTTTCAATATGATTCATACTAAATTTTATAATTTTTCTTAGCATCTGTTAGTCACATAGATATATTGAGGTTTGTTTTCTTCACTCTTATTTTAATTCTAACAGGCATTTTTTCATGTCTTGCCAAACAAATCAATAGCTTTTGCATAGGGGATAAAAAAATCAATTATGTCAAAATATCCTATTGGACAAATTTCATAATTGGTTAAATCAAAAAATAAATTGCTAATTAAAAAATAAAAGAATTATCTTATTTAAGAAATAGGAAACTTAAAAGAAAAACTGAACTACGATAGAGGGGGCATTGAGATATTTATTTTATAGAACAGAATATAGATAAACAATATATAGTTAAAACTCGATGTTCATTAGAAACTTTGACTGTATAATTCTATATCCTTGATTTTAAATTATCACTCAAGGCTAAAGTTTATAAAATTGATCAATGTTGTTAAGAATTAAGCACACATTAATTATAATTCTGAATAAATTATATTTACTTTATTGCAATAAAAAGTTTATGAATCAGACACATATTTTGTGAAAATGTTATTCATATATATAAAAATTTTATTATTTTTATAGACAAAATAAAAATTTAAAATAAATTAGTGAATATGCATATATACATAAATTAACAGTATTTCTTGATTAATAGAATCTGAGTTACATTAATAGAACTTAATACGAATTCTGAAATAAGTTAGTTGACTAATATACAGTTGAAGCCAGTATGGAAATTGAGGGGACCTTCACTTTTTGTCCCTTATAACCGATTTCCCTTATATCCAAATGCGCAACAAATCGGTGCGTCGTCGGGTGGGCAAAGTAAACATTGAAGAATTTTCAATGAGGATTGTTATTTTGGTTTTAATACCAGTTATTTGAGTTGTGTAATTATTCAATTACCAGTTATGGATCTTGTATTGATTTGCAGTATACATAAAATGGGAAATAATTAACACTAAATATTACCTGTTCATATAAATGAGAGGAAATCCTGTCATTTAATCTCATAAACTTGGAGTATAACTCTTCTTCTTCTTGGGTTACTGAAGTATAACTCTAAAACTTCTACGAACTTATATAACAAATTATTATGTGGCGCCATTTTTAGGGTACAGCACCACCTATGGATTTTGTCTTTTTTAGCAGAACTACAATTTTAATTTAATTTGTGTTCATTAATTTTTAAATTATTAAGACAAAAAGCAACAAATTGGCTTTTTATGATGTTATTATTTTTAAATAAATTACACTGATGGCCGGCTGAGATAAAACTGGATGAAAAATAGGTCATCACAAGGAAGAGTACAGAAAAATGAAAAATTATCTCCCTTATAGCTGAATTTTCCATTATATCTGATGAAAAGTACACACAAAACAGGTTTTTTTGCTGGGACCGGACATGTTTGTCCCTTATATCCAGCTTTGACTGTATTTGGTTTAACAAGGTTTTTCAAATCTTAGTATTTATTGTTTGGAAGGAAATACTTATAATAATATTTATCTAATAACATAATGTTAATTTAATAAACTTAATTTTATATTTAATCCCAAGGGGGGAAATATAATTATGATATTGAAATTGAGTATTAATAACAATAAAACTCCTTGTAAATACAAATGCTTCTTAATTTATACAAAATTTAACTTTATATAAAAATTTAATATTTAGTGCAGTAATATATATATAACTATCATAATACATTTTGTATTATGATGATATTACTAATAATAATAAATTATCATCAAAAGTATCTTTATCAATAGTGTTAATTCTTGTTACAATAATGTTGTAACTATTATTGAGATACTATTGTATAAAATTACAGTACTGCACTAAATATTAAATTACTATCAAGGCATTGCTCAGGTAAATAATGCAGCTTTTTAATGGTGTCAATTCTTACACTATTATGACATTGGCACGCTGAATAGTAATAAAATTTTAAATTAGTTTAAGTGAATATTTAGGTTAGATTAGTGTAAATTAACTACACTGAATCACATAGAATACTTTTGGTAGCCATTACTTTTACAGCCCATCATAAACATTCATTAATTATAACATTTGAAATCTATTGGATTTTTGTTTCCAATTTGAACAGTGATTCAACCAGCATATTATGTCATGATGATGTCATCATTATGACAATGTAATATTATCCATTGTTATATTGTGATGATGTCACACATCAGTAATGCTTTTATGATGTCATCCATTATTCAATCACAATGTCATCATGTCACGTGACTATGATATCATCACAAATCTGAACATAACTCTAAAAGCTTTAACCCATTCACTGCTCAATCCTGATTTTATTAATGCTGGATTAATAAAACCAGGATTGAATTTTTATTGTTACAATAATGTTGTGACTATTATTGTATAAAATTACAGTACTGCACTAAATATTAAATTACTAGTTAGGCATTACTCAGGAAAATTAATGCAGCTTTTAGGTGACAATCTTACACCACCATGACATCAGCACCCTGACTAGTAATAAAAAAATTTTAAATTAGTTTAGGTGAATTTATAGGTCAGGTATAGGATTTGCAAAAGCATATGCTTTTGCAAATCCTATACCTAACCTATAAATAAACTGATTTGCAAAAGCATATGCTTTTGCAAATCAGTTTTTTGTGTGTGAATTTAATTGAAAATACACCTTTTTGATGGTGGTTCCTAAATTTTTTCAGTTGCTGCAATATTTTTTTTAATTACATGTAAAAAAACATTGTTTATATTTAAATGGCTCGACAGAATTTGGATTTTTTTTTTATCCCATTTTATCGATTTTATAGTCTATTCTATCAAAGTTATTCCAATTACGTGATTCTATAAATAAAGTTTTTGAAATTTTTTAAAAAAATCAAATTTTTCATTAGTTATAAAATTCTGAAAGTTAAAAAAATATTGTAGATGATAAAAAAATATTGGTTAATTCTGTTAAAATAAACTAAAATATATCTTAATCATTCATTTTTTGTTTCAATTTCACTGAAATTTAGGAGAAAATCATGAAAAATGAAATGTAAACATCCTCAGGCCATTTAAAGGGGCATCACTTTTATTTCTTTACAGCAGCCAATCACTTCCCAGGAAATTACAGCCAAGCCTACTTTGCATATGGGTGTGAAGATTTGGGTGCAGAGTTACAATAAACAAAAAAAAGTAGCAAAGTAGCAAAGCGTCTTGGCTGTCTTGGCAGTTTCCATCTATAGTCCAATTAGAGGAACAGAAAATGAATTGTAGCTGTTTATGTACAAGATTAGACCATTTTCGTATATGTTAGGATTTTTTGATATAAATAAAAAAATTTATAAAAGTACTGTGAAAAATTGTGTAAATGAAGTAAGAACAAGTTAATAAATATAAAATATTAATAAAAAATGATAATATTTCAATGAATTCATGTAATTTTTTTAATAATTATATAATGTAACTTCAATCGATTATATTCACTTAAAACTGCTTAAAAACTTCCTTTTATAATAATATCAAACAGCACTAAACGCAGTTAGTTTTATATTATGTTTATTTTACCATCGAAAAAATGCAAACGTTTTCGGTGCTAGTACACCATCTTATGCCTGAGGATGGTGTACTAGCACCGAAAACGTTTGCATTTTTTCGATGGTAAAATAAACATAATATAAAACTAACTGCGTTTAGTGCTGTTTGATATTATTATAAAATGTAACTTCATTCAACAGAGGTTATGTATCTCATGATTTTTTATAAATAATTTCTGAAAATTTTAGGAAAATTTTTTTATTCATGGCTCATTTTGTTCAGAGGACTTGTCACTATCTAAAAATATCAAATACTTTGTTGGATGGCTAAAATTTCATATAAAATAATCAGGTTTTGTCGATCTCATATATGTAATGAAAAGTTGCAAAAAAATGCTTACATTGTTATAAAGAGAACAGAAAATGCAATAAATATGGAAAATTTCAAAAGATTTGACAAAA
Organism: Olivierus martensii; assembly: GCA_000484575.1. Taxonomy (NCBI): domain Eukaryota; kingdom Metazoa; phylum Arthropoda; class Arachnida; order Scorpiones; family Buthidae; genus Olivierus; species Olivierus martensii. Next base: position 63,220 of record AYEL01089633.1, on the reverse strand, counting down.
ATTAAGTGAGATTTCACAATTTTAATTTTTTTATTTCTTTGCATATTAATTAGGCTTAATTTAAAAAATATTTCATAGCAAAAAGGCATAAAGATATTTTTGTTACCATCTCAAAAGGCCCCATCCCATGGGGTGATCTCAATCCAGGATAGCCTATGTTTCTGGTGGGCCATGGAAGTTTCTATGCACAATTTGGTCTTGAGAAGTCACAGTATGGGAGCCTATGCAGAACAGACCATAGCTAGACAAACACTGCATTTTATATATAGTATATAGACAATGGTTCAAAATGATTTTTAGCATTTTAAATCATTATAATTTAATATTTTTTGAAAAATTTAAATTTTTTATTTCTTTAAATAAATTCACTTATAACAAAGATTAGATAAATATATATATATTTAGTATACAACATCATAATTATAGGATTTCCATTGTATATGTCCAATACTAATATTTTAACTTCTATATTAAATAATTTATAAAATGGAGTTGAAGATATGTATAACCTTCAGACTGTTTTAAGTTTCAACACAATTAGCATAATTACAAATATAAAGTATGATTTTTAATTCAACAAACACATTATGTAATTGTGTTGTAGTTATGAGATTGATTGTGTTGATTATCTTAGCAAAAAGATTGTAAAGAACAAAGTTTTGAGACAGCGCATGCTCCGTTCAGTCTTTATTAGAATGACACCATCTCCATGCACAATTCAACCTACTAGGGTCGTCTTCGTTTAGGATTGCCTTTCCCTTCAATTTTTCACGGAAAATTGTTATCGCTTCTGCTGTGAACCCTTGCTTAATGTCCCTAACAGGCTTAACAACCTGTGCCTCTTCCCACAGTACATCTACTCTACATTGGTAGGCTCTCCATGATAAGGCAGTCGACAGCACTTCATTATTAACGTCCCGCTGGTGTTCACTTATCCTGGTCCCCAAATTTCTCAATGTGTATCCAATGTATTGCTCCCTTTGGACTGTATCATGGTTGAAAAGTTCTATTTTATAGACCCCCATTCTCCTGTCTGGGGGGTGTTGGTCCTTGTCATTCCTAATCCTATTAAAAAGTGTGTTCAGATGCTGATTTTCTGTTAAAGTTTTGAGAATTAAAATATATCTTTAGCATGCCTCTCTGTTAATCAGAGGACATAATTAACTTTCTGCTGAAGGTATTCAATTTAATTAGATGAATTATTTGAATGAATAAATTAAAAATTAATTTTTTAGTTCATGAAAACACTGGTATAATTCATTTCTTTGAAGCATTTTATATAATGTTTTTATTTCATACAGCACCTATATGATTATAATTTAAAACTAAACAAGGACCACATGTATATTCAATAGATTATAATTTTTCAAATAAGCATTTCTGGAAGAGTTACCAATAATTGCTTATTTTCCAAATGTGTCATTTATTTTAGAATGATTAAATATAAAAGATTAAAATATATGCCATAAAAATCATCTTCAATGACAATCTATATGGAAAATGTCATGAAAAGCTATTAGTAGTTCTGTAGTTATTTCAGAAAATCTCAATGATTGAATGATTATTATTTTTAAATGCATGAATCTACATGGTTAATTAATCTTACTTCAAATCAAATATTTAACAGTTTGACCATCCTAATAAAATTTATAAAATTCAAACAATTCAAAGTTATTAGGGTAAAACTTTTGAAGATTGAACATTTGCCATTTTTAAATGATTGAAATTAAAGGAAAAATTGATATGTCAGCAAAATCATTTTCAATAATTTGACTTTTTTGCTCAATTTCATAAAAATCCAATTAGTGAACTGCAAATCCAATTTGTAGTTCAATATATATTACAAGAATATATCAGAAATTTGAATTTTTTACCATTTTAAAAGAATTGAACTCTGTTAAAAAAAATCAGAAATTAACAAGCCAAATCACTAGTACAGTGGTAAGCAATCTCTCAAGGGGTCGCAAAAAATTGTTGGGGTCGTGAAAATTTTGAGAAATTCTCATGTTGGATAATAAATTTTTAATTGAAAAAACTAAAAAAAATTAATTTTAAAAATACATGAAAATTGCTCAATTCATTATTGTGTGTCTGACCACTTTTGTGTCTAAACACTTCCTTCTTTATATTCCAATCTGCTTTATATAAACAGCACATCATAATGGCACTTCACTTATATTGCTCTAATTTCTCTTGTTTACTCTCAGAGGTTTGTTCTTCATGCTAGCATCTTGCTAATGTTGATACATAGTACTACATTCTTGAATGTACACATTTTCTAAAACAGGCTAAAAACTTGTAATTGCTACAAATCAACAGATCTACTCAGAACCAAGAATTATTATACATTTACCATATTTTTTGTCACAAGTTTTACAATTAAATATTTTTTAAACCCTGTTTCTCATTTTCATTTATATGATAGAAATTATAATTTATTAGAATTTACAGCTTGCCATCTCAAATATTAAGCCAAACATGGAAGGAATTATGAATTCCATGGAAGCATAGCTATCACATTAATTTAATTTAAAAAATTGTTTTTTAATATATTATAATTTTCTTTTGTTAAATATGCAGTTTTTTCAAAAATCTTATATCAAATCACATGTACTAAAATATATTATAAAGTTATGAATTTATATGTAGTAAAACAACTTTTATTATTACTATCTTTATATGCTTATAATAGGATGATAACAATAAATAATGAGTCATGTAAAATTTTGGTCTGAGTATGGGGAACACAAGTGTAAAAAGGTTGCACACCACGGCACTAGTATATATTCATTTGCTAATATTGAATGCTAACTGGTAGAGAAATATTGTTGGTCAAGAAACATATGATATGAGAAAAACACATGCGATTTTTATAAATAACAACAGAAATGCAAAAATTGTTTCATTGCATGTCTCGATAAAATTAAGAAAATACTGTATGCTGTATTGGAAGCATTAAACTTTGGTTAAATTAATTAATAGATAATTTAATAATAATTATATTTAATGTTGGTTATTTGTTATGAAAGAAGAAATTTTGAATTTTTATTTCTAATAGCAATACATTTAAAGTTATCAGTTTTTCTTTCAAGCTACATTTTTTTCTTTTTTAGGATGGAGTTGATAAGGTATTCTTGCAATAAAGGATACCCTATCAACTTCAACCTAAAAAGAAAAATTATAGCTTGAAAAAAATCCCATTTTCTGAAGAAGCCCTATTTTCTGAAAAAATGCTGAATGCAATAATCCAATTTATTCAGATGTTGTATTTCTAATAGGAGTAAATTAATCAAGATTATTTTTAGCTATTTGTTATGCAAATTAAGAATCAGCTGTCATGATGTATTATTTAATATTTTCCCACTAATACTATTTCAATAATTAACTGATTGAAACCATATTCAAATTTGGAATACAAATAAATGCTAATGCATATTAAATGAAGATATATTTGATAACCATTATTTTCATATTTCCTTTTCATCAATATTAATTAAATTTTTAATTTATATTATAAACTTTCTAATTTTAGCTTTTAAATTTTCTTCAATAATGGCATATTTCCTGGCTATGTAGCTTTGCATAAAATTATCAATTGTTATTGGCCAACACTCAGATCAACAAAAAGACTGCTGATGAACTTAACATAATTTCCTTTGTTTACTTCACATTATTTTTTCTTAATTAATGTTAGATTGTAGATTTAAATGATCTGATATTGAAGTTACCTTTAATGGCAGAATATCAAATCTTATGAAAATATGCTAATTAATTCAAAGGTTATTAATAGTTATGCACAGATAACCAAACAGATAGGTATGGTAATCTTGTAAGCCTCATTTTTCTTCAAAAAGTAGGTTAAAAACTGAAATTATATTAAAATTTAACTAATATATTATTTCCATTTTAGCCTATTTTTGTACTTTTTTTACAACTAATATTACCACATTAGTTGTAAGAATGATTATAAATTGACAAGATTATTCTGAATTTTTAAAATAATCTTGTCAATTCATGATTATTCTTACTACTATTTCAGTATTAAAATTAGAGATACAATTTTATTTTATAAGCTTTGATTGTTATTTTAACTAGCAATATAATGCATAAAATTAACAGAATATGTGATTCTTGTAATTCTAAATATATTTCCAATAATTTAAATTATATTGAATTTGATGTATATTATAACATTAACCTTTAATTGCAACTCCATTTCTTTTGATAGATGTAATGGCTTCAGCCAATAGATCTACATCTTCTTTTGCTGAATCTAAATTCACTACTTCAAAATCTACTGGAACATTTCCTGCTCTAAATATTTTTTTTATTATTATAAATAAAATTTCATTTTAATTAACAAAACTCAAATGATTTTAATTACTACTATAAGTAATAAGTTATAAAATTTTTTAACAAAACAATTTCTCATTCCTTCTTAATATGAAATTTAATATATTTTTTAATAAAACTATTTATCATATATAATACAAATTAATCATTATACATAAAAAAATATATTCTTTTTTCTAGCACTTAGATAGGATATAAAAGTCTTTATTATAATTATTATACAGTCACAGAAATGTTTTCAGTCTATTCGACCCTCATCAGCTGTACCTATACTATATATATATACTAAGAAAGACTTAATAACAGTTTTTAGCACTTAGGTAGGATATAAAAGTCTTTATTATAGTTATTATACAGTCACAGAAATTTTTTCGATCTATTCGACCCTCATCAGCTGTACCTATACTATCTACATATACTAAGTAAGACTTAATAACAATTAAGAATTCCAATAGAATCATGTGAATTCTATAAATTTGATTTAAATTCAAAAATAACAGACGTTTGTCTTATTGTTAAGAATTACATATATATAAAAGTTAAGATTAGCAATGCTTAGAGGATGATAGTGACTGGATTTATTATTTATTAATAATATATAATGTGTTAGTAATAAATTATTTAATATAATTGTTTAAAAAAAAAAATTTAAATTACTACTGTTAATAAAAATAGTAAATAAGATATAAAATAAGCAGAATAAAAATAAATAAATAAAAATAATAAGTCTAAATATTTGTTATATTGTCTTATATGTCTCTAGTGTACGTTATTGTCTGTTGTTAATTTCTTGTTTTTCTCGCACTAATAAAAATAGTAAATAAGATATAAAATAAGCAGAATAAAAATAAATAAATAAAAATAGTAAGTCTAAATATTTGTTATATTGTCTTATATGTCTCTAGTGTACATTATTGTCTGTTGTTAATTTCTTGTTTTTCTCACTCCATTTCCATGCATTATTGATAAGTGTCGGGTCTAATTGATTTATTACATGGTATCCCTTCTTCTTTGTTTCGTATATTTTTGTCACTTCCGCTATCTCTCCCTTTTCCGGTTCTACTTGTTTTACGATGCGTGTGTTATCCCATAGTATGTCTATATGGTGGATGACCATTCTGCTGGCCAGTGTCATATTCATTTGGCTTCATTAACATCTTTTTTATGTTCCGCTATTCTTTTACTGATGTTTCTGGCCATGTAGCCTATATATTAATGAAGCCAAATGTAATACTGCACTGGCCAGCATGATCATCCACCATATAGACGTTTCTGGCCATGTAGCCTATATATTAATGAAGCCAAATGTAATACTGCACTGGCCAGCAGAATGATCATCCACCATATAGATAATTAGATTATAAAATATAAAAGCAACATAACTCGTTATGCTAGGCCACGGTATTATGCGAAAAAATTTGAAATTTTTATGAGTAATTTTTTTCTGTGATTTTTTTCTAGTAATTTGTGGTAATATAAAACATATAATAATTTTGTTTATATAAATTTTTTTTTGCTATATCAATATAAAATATTTCTTATTTACGTTATCTTAATTCTTATTTATTACATGACATTTTCATTTAGTTTATTTTGCATCTAACAAGTAAGTTTAATTCTTCAAGTGGGCAAAAATAACGGTTTCAGGGACAAAACACCATGAAGAAGTTTTCTATTGATAGTAAAAATAGATTAAATAAAGTTATCGTAATGAAATTACAGTTTTTTAACAGTAACAAAAATGTACCTGACTTAATATAGCCTATTAAAAACTTTCTGTATGCAGCTAGCTAAGGCAATTTTTTTCTCATAATCATATTTGTTAGATTCTAAATGTGGTTCACAGTTGTTCTGGACTTCAAATTTGCAGAAATAAATAAATTACAGTTGATTTTTAACACGTGGTCCAAAGTTGTCCAATTCTAAAGGTAACTTTGACCGGCTATAAAATAGCTTGTCATTGCTAAATAATACAAATTCCCTTTACAATTTATATAAAAGGCATAACTTCAATGAACATGAATTCCAACGGTTCATGCATGAATTGTTTTCAAGTGTATTTAGATGGTCAAATTTTGAAAAAAAGCGAAAAAGTGGATCAAAGTTCGCCCGATTGACTGTATTGATTTATTAATCATATTGCTTATTACAACATTCAGAAGAAGAAAAATGTTACATAATGGCAATTAAATAATAAAAATAGATAATATACAGTGCATGAATTGTTTTCAAGTGTATTTAGATGGTCAAATTTTGAAAAAAAGCTAAAAAGTGGACCAAAGTTCGCCCGATTGACTATATTGATTTATTAATCATATTGCTTATTACAACATTCAGAAGAAGAAAAAAGTTACATAATGGCAATTAAATAATAAAAATAGATAATATATATACACATATTTTTGCAATTTTTTAACAATTTAAATTTCAGTTTAAATCTCTGTACTCAGTATTCGCTAACATCGCCATCCATATCAAATCCTCTCGGCAAAATTTTAATATATATTTTTATTTTCTATGAATTTTAGAATTAAAAATAAAAATTAAGAAACATTATATACTATATATCCATTGTGATATATTAGCGTCATTATATCATTTTCATTTCTTTTTATAAATGAATCATTTCTATTGCTGAGTTTCTATATTGAGGAGAAAGCAAAATTTTGCAATCAATAATAATTATAAAATAATATAACTTTGATGAAAATTTAGATGTAAGTAGTTACATAAAATTTGAGCCAAAATATATAATCCAATTTGTATTGTAAGTAATCATTTTTTAATATATTTATATCAAAAAGATCTGACGATACGGATATGCTTTCTGATAGAAGTACCAAACGTATATAGTGTTTGAATGTTTTGCTTCCGAATTTTAAAATATCCAGTAGTTTAAATCTCTAAGAAATGAAATTTTACGTATAAAATTTAATAATTCATTACATTTATAACATCGCAAAACATTGATGAAACTTTATATTTGATTCTTAAAAAATATAAACTTTTATTAATAGCTTAAAAATTATCGAGGATCGACGCTATAAAATTATCGGTGATAATTTTCACTACTGGATTCCAATAGTGAAAATTTTGGATAGTAAAAATTGACTTTTCAAAAAAATAAGACGACTAGTAAAAACTGCTTCTACGGATTAAATCAAAAGAAAATTATCGGTGATAATTTTCACTACTGGATTCCAATAGTGAAAATTTTGGATAGTAAAAGTTAACTTTTCAAAAACATAAGACGACTAGTAAAAACTGCTTCTACGGATTAAATCAAAAGCGATGCTATAAGCATAGGAAAAGTTCAAGTCAAAACTTTTTTGATTTATCAATGGATTTTTAATAAAACATAAAGACTAAAGCAAACTTTGCTACAAAATTTGATGCTTAGTTAACCGGAAAGATAGATCAATAGGAACATATCTGATATCGATTATATGATTGCTAAAACTTCAAAAGTTATCTAGACAGAATATGTTTCTATTAATCTTTTCAAGTTGTCTATGTATCTAATTTTGGAGAAAAGCTCTTGGTTTGTGTATCATGTTAATCAGCAGATTACCGAATAAAATTCGTCTTTAATTTGTTTTGATGTACGACCATTGTTGTTTTGTTAAAAGTATATCTATTCTCTTCAATTTTTTATATTTATAATATATATTTTATTAATCCGTAGGAGCATTATTATTATTATTATTATTGAATAAAAAGTATTTATAATATAATGTAACCAAAAATTGTTAAAACTAAGACTGTGAAGGTAACTCCATTTTCATATAAGTAGTTTTCGCCAACCGTATTATTATTATTATTATTATTGAATAAAAAATATTTATAATATAATGTAACCAAAAATTATTAAAACTAAGACTGTGAAGGTAACTCCATTTTCTTATAAGTGATTTTCGCCAACTGCTGGATTACTTTAGTTAAACTTAATCTGTAATTAACTATATTCATAATAATCATTATTTTAGTGAACAATTTCTTGAGTTATATTACTAAACCAATTGAATTATTTTGTTTTAATGTTAGCTGCTACATCATTGAAATATTGAAGAATGTCAATGATATTCTAAATAAATATTTTTTAGTAAGAATTCGATGCATTTGGCTGATTATGGATGACGGATATTTGCTAGAATATTGTATATATCCAAACAATCCTTTAAAATCATTGATATTAGAAAATTAATATCTTGTTAAATATAACGATTATGCTTTTAGTGAGATGCTATTAGTGTGAATAGATCTAAGATGAGCAAACTATATTTGTTTAAACAATATACGTTTGATAATTAATGCTTTTATTAATTAGTATACCCTCATTTAATCGATATTAAGCATTGTTCGGTATATATCTGAGAATTAATATAAATCTTGGATTTTGTAACTGTATAGAAAATCTCTCTGATATTATCATTAAACTTCATCCTTAAGGAGAATGACTGACTATGCATGTGAGTGCAATTCTCATTCCTGTAATTTAAATTGAAAAACATGTACAAATGTTTCATCATCTTACCTATATCACTTTTACATTATTTTTAATTCAATTTAATATTAAAATAAAACAAAATACGTTATTTCAAATTCTTTGAAGCGAGAAAATGATCAATGCTTGACCAAATTGTGAAACCTGCTGCAGATATTTTCTACTTTAATAATAGATAAGGAAATAATTAAATTTTTATATAATGCTCTTAAGAAAACACATTTTCATTTAATAATTTAATATATGAATTACAATATCCTATTAAAAAATTAATTTTCTAGCCTTAATGTAGTTAAAATTCTTAAAACTGTTTGCGATTAGATTACATGATATCAAATTATTTTTATTTATTTTTCATTTCATTGGAATGAATTTCCTTATATTTAATTATCATAATCATCTTCATCATCATATAAATCCAGTGATAATCAAATACAGTATAATAAAAATAATTTCTTAAATTATCAAAAGTTTATTATTATGCTAATTATTCTCATTCAGTAATAATATTAATATTTACTTATTAGTATTATTAAATCGTAAATATTAATATATAATTTTTAATAATACAATTAAATTTTTATACAAAAATATTTACTTAAAGCTAAAATTCTAAATGCATTGAACGTTTTGCTAAAGTTTTTGGACTCAAAAAGTACTAATTTAATTTGTTGCAATAAAAAAAGCATTAATAAAATTATCAAAGCATTCACACTAATAATATAAATGATTTACTAGCATAAATATATTTTATTATTTAATACATTATTCAATTTTTAACCAGTAAGATGAATTCATAAACAATATTTATTTTAATTCAGTAATAAAGATAAATACATCAAGTTCTTATTTTAATCCTCCTCAAACTATGGATAAGTTATTGGAGAAAACTTCTATCGTAAACCTCCAAACTTTATTTTTGGATCAAACTTTTCGATGGAATCGATTGATTGCAGACCATAAATTAAGTACAGTTTCAATCTCAGAAATTTATTTCTATAATAATTCTGTTAAAAGTACAAAGTGTGTCATTTTTATCCGAATGAAAGATAATTTGTACGAATTATCTCGAATAAATATGATTTCTTTCTTGTTACTTGGATCATAAATAATATTATTTTGTAATCAGATGTATCATATAATATTTTATATTATGCCCAAAATTTAAATAAAGAATTTTGATTTTAGCTAAAGATTAAAATTATTATTAATAATTGATTATAAATTGATTATATATTTACAAATATTTCGATTTATATGAAAGGTTAAGAGCTTCATGCAAAAATTATAAGTTAATGCGATTTTATTTATTTAAATCGATATATAAACCGAATTATATCACGAATCTACAGCAAGTTTAATGGGATGTTCACACGCAACGATATAGAATATTGCTGGTAGCAATATTCTGTATAATTATAAGGTTTAAATAAGCTTGTCTAACATAAAGACGATTATTAAAGGAGTCATCAAATTAGAACGAAATTCAATTTTTAATTAAATTTGTAACCTCAAAAAAATTTCACATACAAAAGTAAAATCTTAAATTAGTTAATCAGAATTTATATTAATAAATCTTGGTTTTAATAAAGTATTGATAGATTTTTTATAAATGTCGATAATTCTATCTGAGAGTTTAATCAAGTGCGAATACACTGACTTTTTTAAATAAGAAGTAAATCTTTCATTTCAATAGAAAATAATATCGCATTAATTTTGAAAGAAAATCAATATTAAGAAAAAATTTCTTAATTTATTGCAGACTAAAGCCGCAATTATGTTTTTATTTAATATAATTAGATTAAATTAATGATTAATTTTTTTTATTCATGCTAGTTTTTATTAGGATAAACAATTATATTCAATATTATAAAACAAGATTGCAATATTTTTCAATAATAAACGTATTCGTTATTAATTGAAGCTGATTTAAAATTGGGAAAAAGTATGTTTTGCTATTTATTTTGCAAGAAATTACATTGTAATTATTGTTATTTCTGGTATATACCCATATCAAATTTCTGTAATCAGCATTTCCAGAAATTTAATAATCATATTTACAATAAAGTTAAATTAATTTTGTAAAATAAAAGTAATTACTGGAAAAAAATGACATCTAATATCTTTAACATTTTCAAAATCCTTTAATGAATTTAGATGGTTACAGAGTCATTTTAATTTTTAATTCTTTTATAACTGGATTACATCATTGTGAACGAAGGAATTGTTTTATCTCACTGATTAATCAACCGAATAGTTGGCAACCAGATAAAGAATAAGATTTGACCAATTACAGTAAATAGCGTATAGATTCTCCTGAAAACATAGATAACAGAATCAATAGGATTTGAGTTCAGATTCATATGAAAAGATAAATTTATGGTTTTAGCACAAAATCATTTTTAAGTCATTCGTTTTCACAACTGAATTACATAACGTTCGGTGATATTTTGATCTGAAATAAAACATAATTAATCTAATAATAAAAATATTTAATTTTAACGAACTATTCATGCTACTTTTTACATTTAAAAAATATGTCGTTAGTAATAAATATCAATTTTTAATCACAATAGAGAAAACGGGACTTTTGCTTAATCCTAAAAATTTATCAACTAAGTAAATATTACTGGATTAATTTATTCAGAGATTTATGAAGCATTTTTTTGTCGTTTAACAAAGAAACGATTATTTTAATTAAATATTCTATTATGAAAATATTTTCACTGGCGGAATAAATTTGAATTTAAAAGCTGGAGGAAATAATTTGATCAATATTTATTCGTTCTTATTTCATTCAGCATGTTGTGTCATCATAAGCCTGTCTTATTTTTAGATATTCCATTCAATGACTTTTAACAGATCGATAAATAACTGAATAGCGATTGTCAAACACGATGAAAAATTGCTACACAGTAGATTTTAAATTGACTACGGTATATTGTTACGAGTGGTATTATTTATTGTAATATCATGCAAATTAGTAATAATATGACATAGAACTACAAGTTCTTAAAATATTGATCTGTCGGTTCTGGTCGGTTATGTCGTTTCTCTTTAGTCTAGCTTTGCACGCCATTCGTTTTAATTTATATTTCTCATCACGATATATGGTGGAGATGCAGAGATACTGAATGGACGAGAGATAAAGACCAAAAAATCGATAAATAGATCTGATATTAAGTGGAAACATTATTTAATATTAGTGTTGTACTAACAGAAATTTGCTATTTTTACTTTACAGTAATGCAGAAATCCAGTATTTGTTTCGATGCATTGCGTTATATATGGAAAAATAAAAAACTGCACTTAAATGCCTATGTAATACGCTATCACTATGTGCAATACTCAGAATTCAACCTAGGATGGTCAATATTTTTTATATGCTTATGATGACCTAATAGACTTACAAAAATTTATTAAAATCTTGCTTTTTTCAACCTAAGGATATTCTACTATAATAATTACAGAGAATGTAAACAAGAATAATGTATAGCAAGAAATAATACATTGTGATTCTATTATCAGTAATAGAAATAAATGACTGTACAAAAAATAAGACTAAGAATTTATTAATGTTAACGAATATAAAGAGCTGACAATCATGAAGATATGTCAATTATTATTTGCGACATTCACAAATATTCTTGCCTCTACTTTGTATTAAAATGCTTAAATTAATGTAAAAGTGGAATAGCATTTCCTTGATTAAATAATAATTTTCTCTTTATTGTTGTCAATAAGTGTTTCAACATTCATATTAAGCTATGTTCTATTTATTCATTTCATTCTCCAATTAGAATGTTATGCTCTTGTATATTTTTTTATATAATGCATATGCATACTATCATTTATGCAAATTAATACACAAGCGATAACAATAACTATTAAAGAGGTATTTCCACATCATTCACATAAATATTTTAATAAGAAAAATTGAAATGAAGTTATCACGAAAGAAAAAATAAAAAGTAATAATTGAAAGTCTACATAATTTCAATATTGCACTATTTATAGAATATAATAAATCCAGATCATTTTCATGTAAAATTGTTAGTTTTCAGTTTATCTATATTGTTAATGGAAGAATCTAATTCAATTTCATAAATAAAATTTAATTTTCTTAATTTCAAATATAATAAATAAACCAAATTCAGAGAATTAAATTTTAATTATTTAATTTTCTTAACGTGGTTTATTCTGTGATTTCAATTTAATAGAATTTGTTGGCTATTTTTGTTTTTTGAAGAGAAAAGTTCGAATATATAACTTGCTAATAAATTGAGAATAATTAAAAGCTGACAAAGAATATAATTTTCTCAATTTTTTAACATTATATAAATTCAGCTTGAATTTATACTTCGGTCAACCTTTTTAAGTTGTATATTTTGAATATGATGCATCAAATTTAATCCTTTTAACAGTATTATTTGGGTCACAAGTTTTCATTTGTAAGACCGTTATCTTCGCTTAAACATGTCATCACATACAAGTGTATTAACTGTTTGATGGTTGTGTTAAGTTTACATAAAAGTTTTCATATATTTTAACTGAGATATTGTAGAAAAATATTTTCAAGCAAAGATGATTAAGAGAGTCGCTGTTATTCAATTAATAATTATTCGAAATACGAAAATCACAGTTAATTCTTTTCAGGTGATGTAGTTTGACTAAAAGAACTATTTTCCAAAAGTTTTATAAGTGTATAAATCTTTATTAAACTACAAAATTTTATTCCTGTAATATTTTTGATATAAAAATATTTATAAAGTTTTGAAAAATTCAACTGAAAGATGAAATATAATTCTAAATTAATTAAATAAACCAGCTAAGAAATCGTGGAAACGTTTCAAGATTTTATTAAAATAAGTTTTCAGTGAAAATATTTGAAATAATAGCAATATCTTCAATTTTATATTGTATTTTCAATATTGCACCTTACATTTATATCGGTATAAATACAGGATGTTCCTAAAGATCTGACCAATTTTAAATCACAGATACTATTCATCAAAACCAAAGCAAAAAATCTATATAAATATGGGTTGGAATTACTCCCTTTTCAGGATAACACAGTGTATAAAAGTATACAATTTTAATAGGCCTATTAAATTTTGTGTTTTTATATCCTGTGCCTCATGACCATGACCAAGTTCGTAAGTCCAGTGTATAAGGAGCGGTGTTCATGCGCTCCTTATACAGTGGTACGACGACTTTCGAACTTAATTCGTTCCTGGCAGTGGTTCGTAACTCGAAAAGATCGTATCTTGAAACCCAGTTTTCCATTTTATCTTATGGAAAATGAATTAATCCGTTCCAAGATTTACAAATTTTGAAAACAATAAAAAATATATACATTTGTGTATAATTATAATTTTTATTTTTGAAATCTCTGGTTTACACGCTTTGTATAAAATTATCTTCTATTAAATAAAAATAAAATAAATTTTCTTGTGACTGGTTTGGTAGTTCGATTTTCAATTTTTTGTCATCAGTTGCTTCTTTTTGTCTCTTAGGTTTTAACTCGCGTGGCTAGTTAAAAATTAGTTAACAAAGAATTCGATATGACTAGAAATTATTATGTAGATCTTTAATATTATCAAGAATAAGCGGTCTTTATCACATTAACAGTTATATATGAATATTTAAAAAATAATTGAGAATATATGAAACTTATAGAAAATATTTTACAAATATAATAAATATTAAAAAGCATCATGGTTCGTATCTCGAGAATAAGTTCATATCTAAAGGCCAAAATGGGATATGAAAAAAGTTCATACCTCGAAAAGTTCGTATGTAGGGCGGTTCGTAAGTCGAGGTACTACTGTATTAGTCTCACATTCGCTCTTCTCTCGAAACGCCTTGTGTGTTCTTGGCGATGGAATTTTAGCCATTTGTATATCTAGCTGAAAGGCATTTATTTGTACATAGAAGTTCGCAATTCTCGCTCTATTTTTAGGGATGCATTTTTTTTTACAACAGAATATAAATATGATATCAGTTGCGAAATATACATATCTTTAAAATATTAATATTTTATTTCATTAATAGATGTATATGTTACCGTCAAAACCCGAAATTAGTTAAAACTCGATTTGCCTAGTTGGAACTAGTTGAAACAAAGCTCATTCGTGAATACTAGTATTAACTAGTCAATGCTAGAATTCCCCAAGACATTTTAGAGAAAACTGAATTTGACGGAAAAATTGTTTTATTTGGAAATTATTTACAATTTTTACTAGTTAAAAGCAGTTTTAACGGAATGGATCAGTTAAAAGTGATGAATCAGGTGTCAGGAGAAGTTCTTGATGCCCGAAGAGGTATTTTTATTGATACAGCTATTTCTTTGAGGACGACAGCTAGGAACCACATGGCATCACAAGGGTTCACACGTTGTATTTGAGAGAAAGATTGCATTTCAAAAAGTTGCTTGTGTAAGAAGAAGGGAATTCTCTACAACTGTAAATATCATAACAGTTTTCCATGCGGAAACAAATAATGTTCATCATAAATATATTTTTTCTGTAAATTTCAGTTACTATGTTTTTATTTTCCTCCAACGCATGATTGCACGATTAGGAAGCTATCAAGCTTATCATCGTAAAAGAAATTTTAGGCAATATTAATTTTCATTAGTCATATCGAGTTTTAACTAGAGAAGTTTTAGTGAAAACCAGAAGTTTCTAACAAATGCAGTGAATTCTAGCATTGACTAGTTAATACTAGTATTCACGAACGAGTTCCAACTAGGCATAGGGTTTTAACTAATTTCGGGTTTTGACGGTAACATATACATAAAAATTATAAATCTTTTAAATGTTAAATAATATTAAGCCTAAAAGTTATAGATATATTACAGATTATATTTAAAGTATAAAATCAACATTTTGTTAATAAATAGAGCATATTATGCATTGTAAATTCATTTTTATCCGTATTTAATTAGTTATATATTTATATTATATTAATCTAATCTCATTTTGGAACATATTGAAAATTTTACGAAACTATTTTTTCAAGATTTTATGACAGACTTCTATATTTTTTATTATAAGATTTAGTAATGAAGTTTTTAAGAACATTCATGTGAGATAATTACGTAAAGTATATTTAAAAATCCAATTAAGTTTTTAACCAATTCAAAAGTAAAAACTGTTCCAACTGTTCTTTAGTTCTCTTTATTATATTGCCACATGCTTTAAAGCCGAATTTTTTTTAATCGATCATCGATAAATTAACTGAAGCAATACTTGATATTTAAAGAATAATAGTTCATTTCCAATCGAAATATAGAATTGAATAGAATAAATGATTATAAGAATAAACGGCAACTACTTCGATAGTTTATAAATTTCTTTATAATGAAACTTGAAGCATTCAAATATTTTAATAATATACCTATTTTAATTTAAGAGAGCCAGAAAAAATACCAGTTGAGATTCCAGAAAATTCGCCATCGGTTGCATATAATTATAACCAATATTTATTAATCAAGTTTAATATTTCAAAATGAATAAATCAGTAAAATTTACATGTACCATAAACCCATTCGAGCGAAGAGAGTAATATTCAAGAACGGTATCGGTTTTGCGATTTAGGAATAAGCGATTACAGCAATTAAACTCATACATTAATTAGTTTATTACAATCAATTAATAATTACAGATTGTAAAATAATTAAATCATAAATAATAGTTATACAGTTGAAGTTCGAACTTGGTTATATCATAATACATCAGATTGTTTCTGTTAATTTGTGGTGCTTTTGGGAATAAAGATAATTTATGTTATCTTATTTCTTTACGTTATGCTTAAACAGAGATTAATATTTGTAAAGATAAGTATTAGGCCAATATTTTTTCGATTGTTCTGTCAATATAATATTGTCATTCTGTTGTTTTCTTTCAATGCTTTTTATGTTGAAGTATGCTTGCTATGTATATATTTCATAATTATTTTTAGAAAAAGTACGTGCTTTTAATGCATCAAATAGCCACTTAATATAAACAAAAATTAGTATGATAAGATTTTTTTTTTATTTCTGCAAATTTAACTGCCTTGGTAGTTTCGTTTTACAATAAAACTAATGTATCGTAGTACATTAAATGTAAGATCGAGAAATATTTCTAAAACCAAAAAAGATAGTGAACTTTTCGATTAAAAATGACTTCACCTACAAACCATAATTTTTCAAAACGGAATTATAATTTACTTTGAATATTTTAAATATTGATAAACATCACAAATCATTATTAAGAAAGTTACAAATTTTAAATCAACAGGTTCGAAATTATCAAAGTAATCTTGTAACTCAATTAGAAAGACTGAAAATGTTGTCTATATAAATTATAGCAAATTATCGAAAATGACCATTGTCATCATCTTAATTATGGCGTAAGTTACTTTACATATAATAGCAAATATCAATGATCATGATTTTCGAAATTGGATGATTCGTTATTTATTATTCTTACTACACCACGTGGATGTCAACCAAAAGACATGGCATGAAAGAATTCTGATTTTTCCATTTGAAGGTTTAGAATCGGTTTTCTGATCCTATAAATCCAGCAATTTTTTCTAAGAACTTAATCCTTTCCTTCATATTGGTGTGGATTTTTCTTCTTCTTTTCTTCATTGTTTTAACTCTACTTCCCAACCGGAATTTACTAAGCGGCAGGGCATTCCAATGTCTACCACAGGCCACCAACAACTAAGGTGGAGTCTAAGAAGAATGGGTTCAACAGATTGGACCTGATCTTATGAAAAATCTAACGATGTAGAAAACACTGAATTGAACCACGATCGTCTGTACAGTATATTAATAGCCGTATCCAGGAAATTACTTTTAGTCGATGACATAGAAATGTTGATCAGTTTATTGTTGGCCGTGACTATAGTCGGACATGTTTAAATAATGTGATTAATCCAAACTACAATTTTCATGCGTATTGTTGTTTAAACGAAATATATTAACCATAAAAATATATTTTTTCAGTTATATCAGTATATTAATAGCCGTATCCAGGAAATTACTTTTAGTCGATGACATAGAAATGTTGATCAGTATATTGTTGGCCGTGACTATAGTCGGACATGTTTAAATAACGTGATTAATCCAAACTACAATTTTCATGCGTATTATTGTTTAAACGAAATATATTAACCATAAAAAATATATTTTTCAGTTATATCAGGGGTACGGTGAATAGCAGGTAAATAAGTATATTATGCTATTAATATATTCCAAAAATAGTTATGTTATCAACATTTCTGGGCTATTCCAATGAGGTTGCATATACTTTTTTCTCACTGCAGGGTCCGATAACTCAAAATGCCCGGTTAAGATTCAAGATAGCTAGTGAAACTGCTCCCTCGAGCTCGCCTCTGCGGCATCTGCATCTCTTCAATATGTGCGTGACTTACTGCACATGTGCATAGGGTATCGGATAATTTACTAGAAGTTAAGAGGGTACGGAGACCAAAATGGTTGGGAACCTCTGCGTTATATCATAAATAAAATTTTATTTTACCTGCTATATGATTCAGAATTTCTTTATGAATTTCTTGAAAAAATTAATAATTAAGTGTGTATCATTTAAGCTTATACATCTTTCATAAAATATTTGATTTGCTTAAGATTTTTGGTTATTATCTCATCTAAAAAACCAAAATTCAGTATTCATTTTTCATTTAGCAGACAAAATGGAATCCTATCTTAATCCTGAAGCTGACAGGAAATTGATCCAAAGTTGGAACAAATTAATAATTTTATTTATAGATAGATGCCTTACAAATGTTGCATTTTTATTATTGTGGAAATTATGAAAATCCTTTTGTGTCTATTTATAAATTTTCAAAGTATGAGAAAAGAACTGAATAGATTCGTAATATTACAAGTAGAGAGGTATCCATAATAAAAATGTTATCTCTATGGACACTTCTGTTGTATGTATAAAACATTTTGCAGAAGATCATTAATCCGCAACAATACTGCAACCAGATCTGATGGGACAGTTATTAGTGTTCTTTATGTAATTCCAAAATTGTCTAAGAATGATGCACGTAACTTATTTTTAGATTTTTCTAAATATTTATCAATATATCTTATGAAAAGGGAAAAATATAGAAGATAGACATAAGCTGCTGATCAACAATATGAAGTTCAATATCAAGGAATTTTTATCATTCAATAATAAGTTTTATATTGCAAAAATTAGACAGGGGTGAATAATTTTTCCATCTGATTATTTATTATACAGTGCATTGTTATAGATTCTTATAAAGATTTTTATATATTTTTGAAAATTTCGAGAATGAATTTATGAAAATACTAGCAAACTTATGCCGGCATTAACCCTGCAGATTTAAATGTAACAATGAATTAATTTTATATTAATTTTTCAATTTTCCTTTTAATTATATAAAATTAATTCTTAATTACATCTAAACCTATAAAAAATACAATAGATTGTGATTCTTGATCTTCAACTGCTTCATTTCTCCACGATTGCCTATGGATCAATCACCAATCAGTCTATTTTCTCTCTCTTGAGAAGAATCTCGTTTTCTTATTTCGTTTTGTTATACTCTTGCAGATTCCCCGTGATATCACCTGTGGCATCTTGCATGACATTATCAACTACATTTGTTTGAATAATCCGTGTTTCTCTATGAATGAATTTTTTTCTACTCTTTGTAATAATTGTAAATAATATAAATAAACTATAGGAAAAGCAATACAGTATATATAATTCTTGTGATGGATGCAGCCAAGTCAAATTTAAGTCATCGAACGGACCGCCGTTTTACGATGTTTTTCGATCTATATTTGTTTTACATAAACCAGTCTAAGTTGAAAAGAAGTTTTTGGTATTAATTCTTAAAAATCAAAAGAAGTTATTTCATATAGCTTGATACCGTGCTTCGTTATAGTGTTTAACTACTTTAAATACATTTTGACTCCAATAAACTTTACTTTTATTGCAATTTTAATTATGAACAATTTAAATTTAAGAAAGGCTTACTTTTTGTTTTTAGTGCGTTTTGTTTTTTCTCTTTTTTTAATTGTCGGTTTATTTTTTTTAAAGTTTCTTAGCTTCATTGTTTCGTTTTTATAAAGATATGGATAAGTTTACAAAAAAACTGTTAAGAACCACCGAGAAACGTACTCTATCGAATAAAAATATAATCCTTTTTACTTGTTTAAGAGTGAAATTTAAAAAACTATTAGAACATTTTCTAAAGATTTTTTAAAAAACACCTATATGCTAAAAAAGAATGTCATAACTCAACAAACACAGAAGATATGAGCGGTTCTATAATTCACTCCTAAATTTAGATTCGCTCCTTTAGAGGTTGATTAAAAACATAATTCAAGATTTTGCCCTAAACATTTGTATGGGTAACTTTTATAAGCAAAATCCAAGTCGCTATTTCATCGGGCCTAAGAGATATTAAAGAATCTGTGAAAACATATTTTACATTCCATTTTCACTGCCTTAGGGACCGAATTTCTAAAAACTCTTTCTTAGTGAGTGCTTATGTCATGGAAGGAATGTAGTCCCTGAATTTCATGTTTTTAGGTCCGGAGGTTTGGATTGGACGTTGATCAGTCAGTCATGACATCTGTTTATATATATATATATATATATAGATTGAATAAACAAGGTTCATTAATTTGTCTTTTTAAATCTAAATTAGAATTTTATGGAATTACTATTGTATTTTATACATATGTAACTGTGAGAAAACTATAAAAAAATGTCAAAAAAATCATATTGATCCTTTCAAATATACATTTAAAAAATTTCTGCAAAAAATTTAATAATGATCAAGTAAAAACGCCATCTTTAAGAAAAATATCCCCTTTGAATTGTTAATTATTATTATTTAAAATTGTTAACTCTCTAAATATAAAGTTAAAAAACAACATGAATGTTTAACCTATTTTATTCTGGGTAATTGTTTATTTTTTCATTAGAAATCTAAAAGCATTTATTTAATTAAGTTAAATTATAATTGGATTATCGTTAAAAATAATTTGTATTTTAAATATGTTATTCTATATTTATATGTCTGTATATAGAAAAATTAATAAAGTTTTACAAATACTGTATTCCAATTGTGCTTTTTAAGATTTTAATTATAAATAATGTATAAATTATTTTCTCAATTATAAATAAAAAATTTACATTTAATATTACAAGAATTAAAATTTCTTTAGAGTATTTTCACAAACAGCGTTTTTATATATATATTTTTTGAAATTAAAGTAAATAGATAATGTTTAAATTCAATAGAAATATTGAATTCAAAATATATTGACGGAATTTTTATCGTTTATATAGTATTTCCAATAATAATAAGCAATTGTCAATAAAAAATTTAAATGTTCTTTGGGTAAGATTACAAGTGTGACATCACGAATTGGCTGAGTGCGGCCATCAGTATCCGGATTTTCCAACTGGCAAGCTTTTACCACCTGGTCATCTGGTCTGTCATATTGGTGTTCACAAATCAGTTGACAATAAATTCTAAAATACTCGTTAACTGAACTATTAAAACAAGATGTATTTATATGTATATCAATGAGATCCTGTTACAAAGGTAACTCTGATAATTATTTTTTGCCCATTTTCCATAGGAATAAGAGGCCTATAAGATCCCCCTCATGTCTATTGCTTGTCTGTGTGTCCACAGGATATTAATAGATTATGGATGATCCCTCATTAGGTCAAATGTTTCCATATTATCCGGGTCAGAAGTTAAAGAAATATGATTTTAAAATTTTTGATAATTTAACAAAATAATTAAATAAAGGAACTTTGAATCGGACAAAGAATTCTTGAAATAATAGTCACAGTTATTTTATGAGCATGAATCAATTTATAAGCATAGATAATGCTTATTGGTGAACAGTAAATAAAATGACTTATTTGACTTGTTCAAAGTACTTTATAGGCCTATATAAACAGAAAAATATACTTCTCTCTCTTCCTATTCCATTTATCTAACAATTATTATTGAATCTGTGCAAATATAAAATGAGTTTGATTCATTATTACCAACTGCTATTTACTAAAAGAGAACTATTTATTGAATAGATCTCTTTCCATAAATTTTATAAATAATAATTTTGTTATAAAAATTAACAAAAAATTAATTCTTAATCATAATTTCAATTTTACAATACTTAGAATATACGCAATATTTTAAAAATCTATTATAAGATTAAGTTTAGATGAATTTGCTCAACTTGTAAGAGGAAAGTGCTAATGCTTATTCCAAAATATAATACTTAAATGTAATATCCTCAATAGTTTATCGATGACTTCAAAAAACTAAATTATAATAATTTTTCGTGCTAAAAACTTCATATAAGAATGATTATTTTGAAACAGATTAAATCAATAAACAAAAATCTTTGTATTAGACAAAAAAAGAGAACATCACTTATGCATGATTTACTTCCTCTCTAAAAATAAAAAAAAAAGATTAGGCCCTATATACAGTATATTGTTAAGATCTTAACAATGACTACATTCAATACTCAGACATTTTCATAGAAACTGAAAATATTCTTTAAAACTTGGATCTGTTTTTGATTAGTTATAGTCCAATTTACGGTTCTTTTATCTAACAATGTTAAAGATCTTAGAACTCTAATCCAATATGGAATATTTCATGGATGCAAAAAAAAAGAGTCTCCGACACCAAGTTTGGACTTCATCTGATAAAATGAAAGATCGAAATCTCACGTTTATATTTACGATTTTACAGGTGAAAATGATGAGTTTACCAAATAACAAGCAATGCTTAATTTTGGAAACATAATTAAATCTTAATTTTTATGTGAACTTAAGACTAATTACTTATACTTATATTTAATGCAAGAATATCCTATTCCTATTTAATATATAAGCTAATTAATGAAAAATAGAAGTAACAGGTAAACAATATTAATTCTATGTAGAGACAATAATTGTTGTTATATCAAGCAAGAAAAACCTATAATTAATATTAGAAAATAATTTCAAAGATTCTGTAAAAATATATTAGACTTTAAAATGACATATTTAGCGAATCAGTTAGCAATTATCTAATATTTAATAATTGTTTGTATATAAAAAAAATAGAAATGTATTTACAACTCGCTGTAATTATCTATTTTTAATCATCTCAGCTACCATCATGTATTCTGTTATTACAGATTACATAAATTTACAGTTCCCAGTTTATTTTTAGCAAAATTTGCCAATTTTGTTCGTTTTTAATAAAAGCTAATCTTTTATAATAAAATGATTTAGTAAATTTTCATTAAAATCGGATAATTTCCGTAAGTTTCGACCTTCCAGCTACAGTAACATTTTTATCCTTTTCTACAGGCCAATGTAAAAATTTTCTTTAATCTGAATTTAAGAAAATTTGATAAAGTTTCAGGGATATTTTATTCATAATTACTATACATAACAGACAATCTGCTATTACTTTTAATCGAAAAATAAAGTCTATCAGAATAAACTTCCTAAAACTGAAAATGGAATAAAAAATATCTTAATTTTTGATGAAGGAATGCATGCTTGCAATATAATATCATTTAATTATTTATCGGAATAATAGTAAATTACATTTTTACAGTAAAATTGTATGAAAGTGGCTATTCATTGTGTATAATTTTATGTGAGATTTACATTACTCGAGAGAGAACAAATAAAAGCAAAACATCCACAAAAGAATCTGTGTGGAATTTTTCAGCTAATGGAAAAATATCTAGTAGCATATATTCGTGTTGTATTTGAAACAACTCAGGTAGAAAGATAGGAGATTTATATTTATCTCTTCGAAAGATAACTCCAACAACAGCTATTAAACACAGTAAATAAAGATTCCGGATTTAAAGTATCGTATATATATCATTGATTGAATTTATAAACGGCTAAAAAAATAAATATAAATTTTATTATTTCGTTTAAATTCGAGTACAAGTGAAAAATTAAAATTTATTGTAAACATTAAATCATGGGTACAGCAATCAATAAAAGCAAGATGCATTTATAGTTTATTTATTTATAACAAGAAATTTGTAAGGAAACCAAACATTTAAATATAAAATTAATTCAGATTATATAGATTTTATTTTGAAATTTTCTCTAAACAATTAAAACGTAGTTTAAAAAAATCTAAATATTTGAAGAATTTCCTCTTTAGAATTAAATATTTGATTAATTATCTTGATGTTATGTTTCCGTTAATTGATGATGATATATAATATATATGTTATGTATAAACAAAAATTAATGATATAAATCATTTCACAATTAATCTTTTCACTTTAAGAGAAAATTATTGGTTAAAGTAAAATCGAGTTTCTTCAACTGCCAATCGATTAATGTAAGTCGAAAAAGTCAATTTCTCGTAAAAAAGACGTCTCTTACTGAAAGTAAAATTTCTCAATGCGTATTAAATATCAAAAAATTTAAAAATAAGTCTACATCTCATCACTTCTGAGTACATTAATTAAAATACTAGACTAGTATTTACTGTTAACGATCGCCTTTTTTTGTAGAAAATATCTTATCGTCTTAATCTCCTCGCCGTAATTATCATCTTAAAAAAAAAAAAAAAACAAAAAAATGCAAATTAAATTATCAGAAAGGATTCGCGCAATTAAAGAACTTTTCCACTGGAATAAAATTAGTTTTAATTCTCCAGATTTTGCGTCATTTATCGTAACGGATGGGATCATCAATATTTATTGATAAAATTACAAGACAGAATATCCCTCGGGCTCATTCTACCATTAATGTCTTTAAAGTTACGCTAAGAAGTTAATGACAAAGTAGATTAACTGGTTAAATTAAATATTAGAAAGTTACCTGTTATCACAGGATTCGTAGGAAAGAAAACCATTTTCATCTATGCCAAATATGATGGAAAAGAAATTTCTTGAAAGTTCAGTCCAGACTTTGATGTTGATAATTAATCAATATTAAGTGTGCAGAATGTCATATCGCCATTAGCCATAAATCCATATTTTATGTATAAAGAACAAAATTAAAAAAAAAAAATTATCTGTACTCAAAAAAATAAAAAATATTCATCAACTGTTACCTTTCTATAGCATCGTTTATAAAACGACCTTTTGAATTTTACATGGAATGTGTATAAAGCTTTCAAGATTTATGAAAGTTTTATTTGTAAATGTTCCAAAAACATATTTGAAATATTTAAAAGAATATCCTAAATAAAGAAAAATAACCTGGTAATATAAATAGCGTTGATAATTTAATAATACTTCTCGAAACATGTTCCGTCCATTTTTGTAGAACAAGTTTTAATAAAAGAAAAACAAAGATTAAAAATTAATTATTATTATTATTTTTATTTATTCAATATCTTACGTTTATAATTTGATAGAAAATATGTTTGTCATAAGACTTTCAATAGTCATCAAGCTTTTTGCATCGAGACATTGTTATCATTGTTTACTTTTCTTTTTGTTATATAAATATATAAAACAATAGTAATTGTACATTTTAAAAATAAACAGTACAAAAAGCGTAAAAAGAAATAAGAATGCTTTCAACAAAATAAAATTGAAAAGAAAGCTACATCAGAATGGCTTATAAAAGGTTAACCACAGCACTCAGCCAAGAAATGGAAAAATCTTCTATTATAAATTATATAGAATCAACGAACATATCTGAAGATTATATTTTTATTAATTATTTTTACTATTATTACAGACAGTTAATTTTCCGCTGTTTAGGTTTCTATAGGAGAAAAAAAGTTGTTTTATTAGCAATAACAAGAATTCAATTAATTATTTTTACTATTATTACAGACAGTTAATTTTCCGCTGTTTAGGTTTCTATAGAGAAAAAAAGTTGTTTTATTAGCAATAACAAGAATACAGTAGAAAATTATTTTGTGTTTTGCAAAGTACAAACATCTTAAAGTACTCTCTTACGTAAAAATTCCACTTAAAACGGTATAAGGCTTTATAACTGTTAAATATAGCCAGTTTCCTTTTTATTTAAAAAAATATATAGAGAGAATATTATCGTCTTCAAAAATTAGAGAACGAAGTGTAAAATATTGCCTATTTGAAAGCCAGAAAATTAAATAATTGGAAAGATATTTGAAAGAATCGATATCTTTTGTCGTACTAAAACTATTTCTAAAAATAATTCTAATTATATTGAATTATTTAACAAATAGAGTTTAGAAAAGAAGAGAAAGAAATGTCAACATAGTCCTGCCCATCGAATGAAAGACCATAACGTAGAGTTAAGAAAGAACAGAACGATGCTATCAACTGAAATTGGTTTCTCAATCCGAAGACATAAATCACGACAACTAAGTGTAACCAATTACCTCTAGTACTAATCTAGAAATAAAATTTGATGCATTTTGTTCCATTAATAGTATCTTGATAATAACTGCTATAAATTATAACCAGCTTACATAATATCGTTATAATTTATGATCATTGCTACAAAAAACATTAGAGAAAAAGCTTTTTAATTAACTAATCGAAATAATTTGATAATATTTGATTTACTTTATTATTATTATTATTTATAAATCAAAAATATTTTAATTTTAATCTTATTCTTCGAAGAAAATCAAACATTTATAAAACTTGGATGGGTTAATGGGTTTTTTTAGATGTGGATCAATATCTGCCATATTTTATCAGTTCTAAAGCAGCTTTTTTCATTTTTTCTTTTACAGGTTAACTATGAAATCTATCCAGAAATTTCACAGGAAACATCTTGTAGACCTTAAGATGGGAAAGTCACAGCTGTTTGACAGTTTTTTGCATTTTACTTTGATCTTCTATAAAATATACTTCTTTTTTTTTCTTTTATCAAATTTTCAATTTAATCTGGCTATTTATTTTAGTATTATTGTTATCATCATCATTTATTTATTTTTAATAATGAAACTGTTTTCTTAAACGAGTAATTTACCCGTATTATTTCAAAATTAATTTTTCGTTTTAACTGATTCTATTTTTTAACAAATGAACCAAACCAACATTAAAAAAACAACACAGTTCCATGTTATGACGATTAGAAATTTTAAAATGTTATTAATATTTATTTAGTTTTTTCTCTGCATAGTCTATCGGTTTAAGAAAATTATTACCGTAAAATGACTTCATACAGAAAATTTTTTGAAGATTATAATTTTAAATCAGAATAAAAAATTAAAAATGCTATAATATTCGCGACTAAATCTTTAATTCATTCAATTATATTTTTACACTCTTCAAATAATTTTATAATTATAGTAAAACATTTAAAATGCACTTCTAACCAAATTACGCAAAAAGTATAGCTTGTCTAAACAACATATACTAATAAAGTATTTCTTTTTAGTAAAAATAAGTAATCATTTAAATGAAATTGTTATTTATTTATATATAATTTTTTTATAAAAATATGTTTCCTATTAAGTTTCGTTCATATTTTTTTTAATTCGAATTAAAATTCAGGTGTGTAATTTCAAAACTACATACCTGAATTAAATAAAGAATTAAGAAGGTTTATATCACAACAATTGGAATCATTAAAAAGTAAAATGATAAATAAAAAAATAAATTGTCATATATAATATTCATTATAATATATTTCAATAAAAGCGTGAAATGTTTGCTATATTCTGTTCATTCTCACTTCAGCATTGAACGTCGTGAATCTTCTATTCACCAGTCGCGAATAATGTCACTACCTATCACGATTTCTGATATGAGGTTGACAAACGTTCTCATTTACTTATTTTTCAACTTAGTCACACGAATGATGGATCTAACGCGTTTCCAACTTTTTTATACATCTGATAATCGCTAATAGTGATCTTAAAATATCAGAAAACGATACGCTGCTAATTATTTCGAGAATTTCATTTAAATAAAGATTTCATAACTTAAATATATATATATTTAATAGGAGCTATTACACGCAGTTTTTTTCTTTCTCTCCTAGATTATCGATTAGTGAAGATTTTTCTTCCAAGTAAGTTCTACTTATAGTAAGTAGCATTCTCGGATTAAACTAAGTGCACATAATGGAAATAATAAATGAGAAATTTTAGAAACAAGTAAACAAGATTTTTAAAAGGCAATATGGTATGCAAAACTAAAATGATAATGCGAGCAGATTATTATCGATTTAAAACACATTTAATCATAATCGATAATCTATTAAATAAATAATTCAATTCCTATATTTTCGATTTTTGAATTTCTTGTTCGCCTCGATTTTTCGTTTTCTTAGGCTCTAATATTTCCAGTAAATATAATATTTATAAAATATAGAAATAGATAAATAGGCCTATATAATTAGAATCGTGAGTATTTAAAACAAAAATTTATTAGGATGGGAGTTTTAATATAGAGTTAATTTTTATTTGTTATATTCAGATTCGAATTTAACTGAATTTTTTAAAAAATTGAAAAAATACTTTAAAGTTAAGCCTACGAGTTAAATTGGATAATAGAAATATTAAAATAATGGTTTCCTATGTATAGTGAAGATATTAATAAAAATCGTTCAACCATTTTGACATCAAAAAAGATCTGATTCACGGAAGACTCAATAAACAATAATAATGGTAATACAACTCAATAACAATTATATGTATCATAAAAAATTATAATTCAAATTTTTCATTTGTTAACAATAAATTATTTTTTGCTAAATAATTATTAAATAAAAATAGCTTGACAAGAAAAAAGATCTTGGATGTTTTTGTATATGTAAAGGTTTATAGAGACGAACAAGTTAAGAATTGTTGCATTAATATATAATTTGACCATTTTATCCTTTAATCTTAAGAGTAGTTCCAAATTACTTACGATGTCGATTGCAAACTAAGAATTGTTTTCAAAATCTGAGTCATTAAAATATTCAACCGTGTTACGAGTACAAAAAATTTGAGTGCTCACATTGTTTACGTTCTTAATGGGTTGAGAATGATAAACGCTGAAAAGCAGTTTTATGCAAATTACTTATTACTGTTTCTAATCAAAAATGCAGTAAGAAACAATTAGAGAGACCATTATGTCTATCAGAATCATAAAACATTCCTAAAATCACCATCCTAAAAGAAATGTAGTTATTGAAAACGCCCAAGGAAATATTTTCACTGTCGATTTTAATGACGAAAATTGGCTGTTCTAATATTCTTCCTTATTTTTTGAGAAAAATAAATATAATTATGTCTGAAACAATGGGTTCTTCTATGAATTAAATAAAATTTGAATTGTTATAATTTGAATTTTTGAGAAAAATAAATATAATTATGTCTGAAACAATGGGTTCTTCTATGAATTAAATTAAATTTGAATTGTTATAATTTGGATTTAGTTCAGAATATTTAATATTTTATATCATAAAATCAAATGCACAAGTAGCTATTGTCGGTTGATAATAGTTTATCAAATTTTCTTTGAAATAGAAAGATCATCAATGTATGTATTAACAAATTCATAAATAACAATTTAAACGATCTCCATTTTAAACAAATGGGCATACAAACAGTAAAATTAATGTTAAAATAATGTCAATTGACAATGAATATAATTGGGACATGAAAAGTAAGACCATATTTCAGCGAATCGGCTCTATTTAATTGCTAATATTGTAAGATTTTTTAAACTGATAAAAATTTAAAGATTTTTAAGTATGCATACATTACTATATCTTCTTACATAAAAAAATTAATCAATTGCTATCGAGAAAGTTTGATATTAAACTTGAAGTAGAAAACATATATGTTATTGTTAAGTAATGAAAATGAAAATCGTAAATATCATTCAATGAAATATTTACAAAATTGTGTTTTTATATAAGAAGATTCCAATAAAGACTATTATTGGAATGAGAAATGTTGGAGAAATAAAGAACTATCTCATATGTATTATTTTCTAAACGTATTCAATAATATTAGTGTTCCATGATAGTAATTCCACAGCTTTTTTATCCGTCTAAGAAAAATAAGATTTAAGCAATTTATTCTTTCATCAAACTTTCTCTTCCTTATTTTTCAAAAATTCTTAAATTTTTATACAAGTATTATTCCAATTATCATTATCATCATTATTATTATTAATATATTTTGTTAAATTTCAAATTATTGGATTTCTTCTACACGAAATTCAAATAGCTAATAGCACACCGTTTAGGGTTTTAGCTTAAATGTATAGATATTCAAAAATGTTAACAAATATTCTAACGAATATAACGAATTAATATTTAGCTTGCAGTAGATAGTTATAAATTTAAGCGAAGTTAATGTATTCATGAAATAATTAAGATAAAAATTAAAGATTTTATATTTTCAGATATAATATAGCAAAAAGAAAAAAATTGTAATAGTTGGAACTGACAGCTTGTAATCTAAATTTGGAAGTAGAAAGGATTCCAATTTTAAAAGAATAGAAAGTACGAATAAATTCAGAAGAATAGAGGTTTAATTAAAAAATGAAATAATTCATATACTGTATTATTCAATGTATACTTAAAAAAGTATACATTGAAAGTAAAAATTTATATCAGACTTGAAAATATTTAATGAAGTATCGGAATTGATTTTTTTCTCCTTGATTTTTCACTGTAAGAATTTAAGATTTCAAGAGCTTTAACATTGTGATTTATCTTAATTTTATTAATTAATTGATTTACATAAGAATTGCAATTAAAATAAGTTTTTCTAAAATTTATAAAGATTGGTTAGGTTAGATTCAGTAATATCTTCGAATCTCAAATATGATGAGTATGGATTCTCCAATGGCATAACCATTCCAATGCAGCAGCAAAAATATAAATACATGTGATGGAGAAGATAAAATATAAAAGATGGGGATATTTTTATGCTTCAGCTACTCGGACTCAGATTCTTGAAAAAAATCATAGTAAAATATTTGGAATTCAGTATCTGATCCTTCAGGAGGTTATTCTAATATGCTATCAGCCAACAAAAGAAGGTCCTATTAAGTTTATTTAATAAAATTTCTGAATGTCCATTTGTCTGGGAATTTTTCTTATGACATGATATAGTATCGATATTGTCTTATCCCATGTTTTTTAATATAGTATTTTGTGGAAGAGATCTCTCAAAGAACCAAATTTAAATGATTATAAAATATTTTAGGTTTTAATAGTAGTTTTGGATAATTTAAAATTATTTTGGGGAACTCAATAGCATTAACAGTAAGGTACAGTACTTTCTTTGCAATTTAGTTTACGTGTAGTAATTGTCGTCTCTAGTACAGACAATAGATTGATTTTTCATCCATTCCTTGGCATATTTAATTATTCTTATTACATACCAATTGTCTGCTATGGATGATTTCCCAGCGGGTCTTCTCTTTGTATGTTTCATTGTAACCCTCCATTAGGTGGTCAATCTTAGGAGCCTGGTCACACAAGCATGGGAGTGAACAGAGAACTGCAGTAGGTCCTTTCATGATCAGGTCTTGGACTGGGGGTGGGACATCCACATCTCCTACAGTTATCATGACATCATTTATGTTGAGAGAAGGTCCCTTCCTTCTAGTACATTGCTTATAAAAAATCCATTTAAGCTTTTTGATATATTTAATCTTCAACTTTATTCTTAGATTCCCAAATGACATTTCAAGGTCTTGAAGGTCATGCTGGATAAATGGACCGAATTTCAATAGCATTGAACGTCTATACTTATAGAATTTGTTCTTTGCAGCAAAATATCTTCTCTTTGCATCAGAAATAGCATAATGAAGGCATCTTGCCTTAACCTGCTAAAGGATAGCCACTGATCTAACAGGTAAAGTAATGTGCTAAATTGACATAGGGAAGACACGGTTTATCTTACAATCCTGTAGAAATTTCATTAACTCGTCTGCACGTATAAAGTTCTCAAAAGTCCTACGAAATAACTTCCTATCCTGTCTATTCATCGATGATCTGAATGCTGCCAGCTTATAAGGCATGGAGTCAACTGACCAAGCTGGTATTAACACTATAACTTCCTATCCTGTCTATTCATCACCGGCTCAGCGTATTCATACACAAAATATGTAGAAATCAACTTGTTTATATTGAATCCATAGACAGGATAGGAAGGGTAGACCCCTGTCCATTCTCTGATATTGTTTATGATGTTAATTTATATAAAATATTAAATAGGGCTCTAAAACAAGGTAATTACAGAATGGCATGGAAAAGAGGTACAACCCTCTTCAATAATCTTAGGAATGGAAAAGATGTAGTCCGTAAGGATAGAAAAGCTAGTGTCTATTTTCTTAAGTTCTTAAACTTAGTGTCTACCCTTTGCAGGTTAACAGTAACAACCAAACACTTTATTATATAGGTAGCACTGGTAGAAATCTTAATAAGAGGATTAACGAGCATAAAAATGATGTCGCTACAAGAAAGATGAACACCGCTCTGGCTATTAAAGCTTATGAACAGGATGTGGTGGTAAATTAGAAGAATACAAAGATGCTAAAAACAACATATGATATAAGAGGCCTGACGACTCTTGAGACCATAGAGAATAAAAAAAAGGGCTCATAAGCAGGATACTGTTAATGACTGTGGCCCTGTAGTGCTACCAAGATCGTGGAAGTGGTGTGCTGCCAACAGAATGTAATGAACATGATGTTAGGCCTCCAATGGCATGACAAACTTATGTCATTGAGAGACTTCTTTTATTGACTACTATTAGTACTTTACAGGGTAAATGAGGTGAAGACAAGAGAAGTCGTGGATTCTTGCACATATCTACTATAGATATTTTAAGAATATGTATTTATATATGAGTTTTAAGTTCTAATGCATAATTTCTTCGCACTTCTTATTCAATGTAAATAATTCAGCTCAATTTTTAAAAGTGGAAAAATATATTTATTAAACTTGAAGATCTTGATACGTTGTGCTGAAGATGACTTAATAAAGCTGAAAGATCTTAGGCTTATTCACATGCTGCTTTGCAAATACAAGACGTTTCTTTCTATTAACTTGGCTAATGAAAGGCTTCTTCCTGGCAACACATTCTCTATAACCAGTTTTTTTTATTACATTTCTTATGGTTTGATTAGAGACTTGTATATTGTAATCAATTTGCAATGAAGCAGCAAGTTTTGGAGCACTAACTCTAGGATCCTCATAAAATTTATTTAGTATAGCTCTTTTGTGTGGGCGAATTAGCTTCTCAGGCCTCCCAGAACGCCTTCTACTTGCAAAAGATTTCAATTCTTTATATCTATTTATAATATACTGAACCGTGGATTTTGGTTTCTTAACAATTTCTCCAATTTTTCCCATTGATAATCCGTCATTTCTTAATTTAACTATGAATTCACGAATTGCTTCAGGAACTTCCATTATGTTGATTTCAAAACTAATTTAACTGTTCTATGCAAATGTTTTTTAATTTTAAGATTTCAAATTATTCGTTAGATATTGTTTTGAAGACTAAGATACTTGAAATATATGTCATGAATGATTTGCATATAGCGTATCGGAAATTTTTTTGCCTAATAATTTACTTGTTTTAACTTTGTTCATAATTTGAAGTTTTATTATTTTAATTATTTTGATTTTTATAGTATAGCAAGCTACTATATACTTTAATTTTAATATATTTTTTTTTTTTTGTTTTGTATCTTTTTATTACAAGAAAATATGATAAATGAGTATTTATTACATGCAGTTACAGCGTACGGAGACTTTTTTACCCACTGTACGAGTTTTAAGTTCCTTATTGTGTTATTCTTTGTTGTTATAATTTTTTATAATATTATTTTTGTGACTTTGTTATATTTCAATGTTATTAATTCTGTATATATGATTTGAATTCTTTAATGTTGTAAACCTAATGCTGTCTTATAACTGAAAAAAATTTTTTTGAAATAGTGTTCTACTTATATTAATTGTTCTATTGAAGATATTTAAAATACTATGTAATTCTAATCTGAAAGATGTTCTATAACTGAAGTTTCTTCAAATATTGTTCTTGTTCTAATATTTATTCATGTTCTAATATTTATTCTGATAAAGATTTTGTACTTAGAGTAGAAATGTACTGAAGAGGGGACCGGTCTTAGGTCCGAAAACGTTTTAATAGAGTATAAGTGTTACTTGCTGATAGGCTGTTTAAACTCTTGTTTTTTTTCTATGGATTCAATATGAAGCAAGTTGATTTCTACATATTTTGTGTATTCTTCTATTCTTTGATGTAAAGATTTTGTACTTAAGAGTAGAAATGTACTGAAGAGAGACCGGTCTTAGGTCCGAAAATGTTATACTATATTAAATGTGTTACTTGCTGATAGGCTGTTTAAACTTTTGTGTTTTTTCTATAGATTGAATAGAAGAATTTCAAGAATTTGCATTTAAGACTTAAAATGAAATTATATTGAAATCGAATGACCTAGACACACATTATGATAAAGTAATTGATAAGTTATTAACCGAGATGGATGAATTTGAAGCCAGAGGATCAAATTGGAAACAGTAAAATTAATAATCTAGAATTGAGAATTAATAAATATTTACCATTAAGAGGATCATCTTACATTGATTTACCAGATGAAATAAAGAAAAAGAAAGCTATTATAAATGTAAAAAATAATGATCAAAAGTGTTTTAA
Organism: Olivierus martensii; assembly: GCA_000484575.1. Taxonomy (NCBI): domain Eukaryota; kingdom Metazoa; phylum Arthropoda; class Arachnida; order Scorpiones; family Buthidae; genus Olivierus; species Olivierus martensii. Next base: position 28,713 of record AYEL01089633.1, on the reverse strand, counting down.
ATGGTTTATTTTATCATATTTACATCCAGTTCATTTTCACTATGACAGAGTTTCAAGTTATAAAAAGTATGAAGATGAGCTGAATTTTAAAGGAATTGAATTTCCAGTTGCTCTTAATGACATTTCAAAATTTGAAAAATTAAATAATATATCTGTAAATGTTTACGGTTTGAAACATGATTTAGTATATCCATTAAGTATAACTAAAAGTAAAAAGTGAAACATGTCCATTTATTATATTTCAAAGATGAAAAATATGATCATTATTGTTGGATTAAAAAACCTATCTATGCTTATTAGTTCACAATTAACAAAACATAATGGAAAAATATATCCATGTGATAGATGTTTAAGATATTATTATTCAGCAGAAAAATTACAAAAACATGAAATTGATTGCAAAAATAAAAAGGCTGTTTGAATTGCTGCTAGAAAATATAAAAATATTTATTTTAAAAATTACTGCAAATCTTTAAGAGTTCCATTTGTAATATATGCTGACTTTGAATATTTAACAAGGAAAATGAACAACTTCAACTAGATCTATCTAATTCTTACACAAATGATAAATTATCAGAAGCATGAACCAATGAGTTTCTCTTATTACATTAAATATATACATAATGATTATAAACATTGTGTACAGAGGAACTGATGTAGATAAATTTGTAGAAATGTTAAGAAGTTCAAGAAATAGAAAAAATTTATAATGATATTAAACCAATTAAAATGACTGTAGAAGATAAAACATTTTCAAAATACTGATATCTGTCATATATGTGGAAAAGATATAATTAATGAAAAGAAAGTAAGAGATCATGATCAGATAGAAAGCTTTATTATGTACTTGTAGAACTGAAGATGGACCATAATCAGGTCCAAAACGTTTTTCTTGATTAATAAAATTAAGAATACCTTGCTTAAAGTGCTGTTATAACTTTATTTGAGATCATGATCATTTAACGGGAAAATATAGAGGCCCTGCTCATGAAAAATGTAATTTGGGCTACCAAAATCCAAGCTTTGTTCCTGTATTTATTCATAATTTATCTGGTTATGATGCTCATTTGTTCATTAAAGCACTTGGAAACAATAAACAAGATATTGATGTAATTCATAACACTGAAGAGAAATATTTATCATTTAATCAGAAAGTTAGTCATTTGAAATTGAGATTTATAGATTCATTTAGATTTATGGCAAGTAGTATCGACAGTTTGTCCAAAAATTTAAAGAAAGAACAATATAGAGAAACAGCTAAATACATCCCAAAACATCTATTAGATTTAGTGATTAAAAATGGTGTTTATCCGTATGATTACATGGATTCATGGCATAAATGTAAAGAAAAAAAATTCTTGAAGAACTAAATATTCCTTCAGTGGATCTAGATATACCTAAATGTGTTAAAATACTGGGAAATGGATGTTCAATGTATAGATGTTTATTTTATAAAAATTGTATTTTAAAAACTGATTCCTGATCTAATTTCTAAATACTTAAAAAGACAATTAATTAATGAAGAGAAACAAGCTTTTTTTAAAAAAAAAGTTTAGAAATAATAAACGAGTTTATGAATATGTATTTATAAAAATGATCTTCAAATAAATGGGACAACTTGAAAAAGCTCAACACACTTGGTTCTCTTCAAACTACACTATTCGAAAGGTTAAGTCAATTAGATGTACTCTATAACTGAGATAAAACAAATATCCACTAAAAACGGTAACAAGATTGTTGTATCATTAATGGATTCTGAATGGAATGATTTTTTAGTATTTCTACCAGATAGATTCAATAAAAATATATCAGATAAAGAAATTAAATTACTCAATAAAATAACAAATTTTAAATTTATATATAAAGCAACAAAAGATTATGTAAAAGGTAATCCTGCTCACATAATTGATTTTGTTGATTAATTCAATTTTTATCTTTTATCTTTTAATTTTCTTAATTTTTAATATTTATAAATTAATAAATTTTAAAGCTTTATTGAAATTTTAATTTTTAGTCTTTTTCATTTAAATATTTTAAGAGATTGGAGGGATTCCAAAAAAATGTATAATTTTGTGGCATCCATAGAGTCTGTCAGGACTTTCTGATAATAAGATAAAATTAATTAAGATGATAAAATATCATCATATTATTATCATCTTTCAAAATTAGGTAAGTAGGCAGTTTTTTGAATTTTAATGATTTTTGTATAAATTTTTTAAATTTTTGTGAGAAAATTAAATACACTACTTACGCAAAATTAGATTTTCCAAAATTAGGGAAATGCGTATGACTTTTTAACTGCTCTTAAAGACTTTAACTAGAAAGAAGCTTAATAGTAGCACACACGAGCAGGCCACTTAATCATATAACACACACAAAATTTTATTTTCAGTAACGTTTTTGGCTATAGTATGCCCTCATCAGCTTACACGTTTAATTCTGTTTAATTCTAGAACATAGAACTTGGTTCAAACATACGAATTCTTTAACATTTGAAAATTAAAACATCTATGACGTCATACTAATTACAAAGCTTAAATACTATAACATAAAAATAGTTAGTAGTGAAGCTACTAATATAGTAGATACACACCTGTCGTATTTCGATACTAATTCGAAAACGTTTTAATAGTTTTAATAATGTACAGGGTGATCCAAATGTAGAGTGTTAGTAGTGAAGCTACTAATATAGTAGATACACACCTGTCGTATTTCGATACTAATTCAAAAACAATGTTTTAATAGTTTTAATAATGTACAGGGTGATCCAAATGTAGGTGGACAGTAAACTTATCATTTGCTATCCATCTACTTTTAGTTCACCCTGTACATAAGATTAAAAAAAATGGTAACTATTAACACAAAATAAGTGCTATCATTTTGAATCTTGAAAATAAATTCCTGGTATAACCAGGAATTTATTTTGAAAAACTGATCTTAATAAAAATTACATAATTAAGTTGCTTTTCAAAATTTAATATATATGAAATTGTTTTTTCTATACAATAAAGATTGTTATCAAACCAAACTCTATAAACAAATCTAACATTTTTAGTCATCTGTTTTAACATTTACATTATTTTTGATTGAAAATGAACATTTTGTGTAGATTTATAAAAGTTCATTTTATTAAAATAATTACAAAAATTGAAACTAAATAAAAGAAAATTCAGATCTTGATGGCACTATTGTACATGAATGAATGAACTGTAACATTGCAGCAAATTACATCATCATCATGTATTGTTTGAGTATATGGCTAATAATTTTTATTTCTATATACTGTAATCTGGAGCCTTTCTCTTACTATACACTTAGTTCCATTTTGATTGAGATAATTATGATGCATCTTGAAGGAACTTTCTTAGATAAAGGATTAATTAGATAGTGCTTATTTTCTGTGTTATACTGATTATAGCATAAAAAATTATATAGCTAATATATATACTGTACAATATATTGATACTGTAAATTTTTGTTCTTTTTACCAACTCTTACATTTGTATAGCTTATAACTATCCTTTAAAATCAATACGTAAATTAATAATCTTTGGGTCTCTAATGGAATATTGAAATGTAAGATATACCCTTTTCCAGTCAAATTTCAACATCTATTGGTAAGATCTGTTTCAACAAAAAGAGTTCTGACAACTGAGTACTGCCAGTATAAGCATAATGTGAGATGAGGAAATACTAATCACAGTCATCCAACAGTGACAGACAGTAACCCCAACATTGGACAGCATGTGCTTTGGCTAGTAACCAATACACATGACAACAAATTACTTCCAAGTCTCTGGAGAAAACTACCATCATAGTCTTGACCTGGGGCTGTATTCTGGTCACTCTCTCTCTGATCTCTCTTTCAGACGCGAATCACGTCAGACCCAGAGACGAAAACCGTGGTCTATCGATTTGAGCGATCCTGGCTGCAAAACTTGTTATCTTTCCCGTTAACGTCATCATTTGTCAAATTTTATTATACATGTTCGGGTGATCTGCGCACGCATCTTGAACAGATTTTTAACCAATAATATTGTTAATAGTTCGTAGCTGCGGTCTATAAACTAAACGATTTTTAACCAATAATATTGGTAATAGTTTGTAGCTGCGGTCTATAAACTAATCATGTGTATTATTCACGTTTTCGTTGTCCTGTTTTATTTACTCTATTTTTTATTCTGAAATTCGAAAAATGTCACATGAAACTGAGATAATTATGATGCATCTTGAAGGAACTTTCTTAGATAAAGGATTAATTAGATAGTATAACACAGAAAATAAGCTGGAGGTGTATTTCAAGCAGGATTTCAAGTGATATTTCAGAGGTGTTTTTTTCAAGTGATATTTCAGAGGTATTTTTTTCAAGTGATAGTCAAGGTAAATTCAATATTTAATCAAATACTAGAAATTCCCCGCTCATATAAATGAGCGGAAATATACTGTTGTGATCTAATCTTATAATACTTTATACAGTATAACAGCATATTGTGTAATAATAGCTTATCTTGCAAATTTATTTACTATATATTTTATTAAGCATTAGTTCAAACAAATTTATTTACTACAGTATATATTTTATTAAGCATTAGCTCACATGTGTAGTAATTGCACGGGGCCCGTGGAGATTGCACCCCACGGGCGCCGTGCCCCCGACGGCCCCACTCCACGGGTGGGCCCGCGGGGGCACCACCCCCAATGGGAACCAGGCCCCTGGGACCCGGTTTCATCTCCCCGGTGGGCCAACAGCCAGTGGGGATATGAAACCCCCATGGGCCGTGGGCCCACGGTGGTCCCCGTGGGGTGGGACTGCGCCCATCAGGGATCAAGAGGCCTCGTCGGGTGGGGACCCATCCCCAACGGGCCCGGTTTCATCTCCCCGGTGGGCTGCACCCAGTTTCATCACCCCACGGGCACCGGGGTCTACCCCACCATGAAGGGGGTAGTTTACAGCATGATGAATGGTTATAATTTCTTTGTGTGATAAAATATAAGCAAATTTCATTTGTTATGTAATATATCATCATCGTAATTATCCTCCTCGGATGCCGCGTGTCCTATGAGACACATTAAATTACCTTTATTTGACTGCTTATAGATCTCGTGTCTTAGAGGCTACATTTCTTATTTGTTTGTATGGTTACCGATAGATGTCAGCACGTGCTCTAAGTTGTTACTAGAATAAAGAATAAAATCTCGTGAGTTTATTCGTTGTTTCCTGAGCACGTGTTACAGAAAGAAGTCACAAAGATGCCAAAGCCATGTAAGTACTTATTTTTCTGCTGATATTTCTGATTTATCTGCATGATTTTGTAATGATCATGCTATTATTAGTTTAAACATGTAATGAAAGTCTTTTGAAGTTGTCTGTGTTATTTGGCCAAAAGTTACATGGCATTTTCTTTGTGTGTGTCCTATAGGACAATGAGTCTTATGTACAACACTCCTTTCAATACAGAAAAATTATTTGACACTTTACTAAGAATTTTTATTAGCCTACTATATATTTTAATACTATATTTTAACTACATTATTATAATTGATACTTTTCTGATATATATATTATATAACGCAAGTTATTATGTAAATTAGAATAAATAATTAGAAATACATTGTTTTTTAAATTCTGATTTTAGTGAAAACAGCAGAAATAGAAATACTTGCAAACATTATTGAAATTGATGGCAACATATCAGAAATTGATGGAATGTCAAATGATGACGACGACGAGGGGGGTAACAAAACTTTTGTTCCTGTACCAGAGGAGGAAATAGAAAATGAATCATCTGATGATCAGTCAGACACAAGTAATGAAGATGACATTGAACAAGATGTTTCGGTTAAACATGTCCCTCCCTGGCGCCATACAAATATTTTCCAACCATTGCCACCTGCACCTGAGTTTGAAGAAGGAGTTTGGCATGGTAAAGATCAAGACCCCCAAATATTTTGTAAAATATATTCCAATTGAATTATTTGATACTATTTCCTTCTGTACAAATCAAGTCTCTCTTTCAAGACTGGGAATGTCATTGAATACTACAGGAAAAGAAATTCAAACTTTTTTGGTATTTCACTTACAATGTCATAACTTGGTTATCCACGGATAAAGATGTACTGGGCAATGGGCACCAGGGTTCCCCAAATTGCAGATTATATGTCAAGGAAACATTTTTTACAATAAAAAATAATCCAAAAATTGTTGTGGACACTGACGTTTCAAACGATTTTCAGTCAGCAGACAAATTTTGGAAGATTCGTCCTTTACTGGATCAAGTAAGAGCAGGTTGTATCCAGAATCCAAGGACACAACATGTGTCCATTGACGAACAAATGATTCCATTCTAGGGAAATACATCTATGAGGCAATATATTCGTGGCAAACCAAACCCATGCGGACTGAAAAATTTTGTTTGTGCATCATCTGATGGGTTGCCTCTGGATTTCTTTATGTATGAAGGGAAAGGTGACAAAATCTCAGAAAACTATGATTACCTAGATATTGGAGGAAAGGTAGTAATGCATTTGGCAGAATCACTGCCTCAGGGATGCATGATCTACACTGATAGATACTTTACTTCTGTAGAGTTATTAGATTGCCTTCATGCAGATATATATTGTCAAGGAACTGGGACAATCCAGAAAACAAGGATTCCAGTCGAAAGTAGACTCCTGTCAGATGATGAAATGAAGAAGAGAGGCCGAAGTACTGTTGACCAGTCTGTTCGAGGCGATGGTCAGATTTCTATAGTGAAATGGTATGATAACAAGCCGATAACGCTTGTATCATCTGTTGAAGGAGAACAACCTATAGGAGAATGTCGCAACTGGTCAAAACAATGCAAAAAGTACATCAATGTAAATAGTCCTGAAGATATATATTGTCAAGGAACTGGGACAATCCAGAAAAAAAGGATTCCAGTCGAAAGTAAACTCCTGTCAGATGATGAAATGAAGAGGCCGAGGTACTGTTGACCAGTCTGTTTGAGACGATGGTCAGATTTCTATAGTGAAATGGTATGATAACAAGCCGATAACGCTTGCATCATCTGTTGAAGGAGAACAACCTATAGGAGAATGTCGCCACTGGTCAAAACAATGCAAAAAATACATCAATGTAAATAGGCCTAATATTGTCAAGAAATATAATGAGAACATGGGAGGAGTTGACATGTTGGACAGAATAATTGCAACATATAGGCAACGTGGAAAAACAAAAAAATGGACTGTTCGAATGATTCTCCATTTATTTGATTTTTAAGTGCAGCTGCATGGATAGAATATCGGAGAGACTGTGCAGCATTGAAAAAAAAATGTAAAGACACAATGGATTTCCTACAATTTAAAATAACTATTGCTGAGTGGCTGCTACATTTTCAACGTCCAACTCAAGCTGATGAAAATGAGTCTGAAGAAGAAAACAGAGGACTCCTAAAGAGAAAAAAATCAATGATCCCTCATCCCAGCCAGGCAAAAAGAAAGAATGGAGCAATACATATGCCAGAAATAATAAACGATAAGCAGAATCATCGCTGTAGGATGCCAAAGTATAACAGTGTAAAAGCAAGTGTTTTGCACTGAATGCAAAGTACATTTATTAGCTATTGCTGAGTGGCTGCTACATTTTCAACGTCCAACTCAAGCTGATGAAAATGAGTTTGAAAAAGAAAACAGAGGACTCCTAAAGAGAAAAAAAACCTATGATCCCTCATCCCAGCCAGGCAAAAAGAAAGAATGGAGCAATACATGCCAGAAATAATAAACGATAAGAAGAATCATCGCTGTAGGATGCCAAAGTGTAACAGTGTAAAAGCAAGTGTTTTGAACTGAATGAAAAGTGCATTGTAAGTGCAGCTGCATGGATAGAATATCGGAGAGACTGTGCAGCATTGAAAAAAAAAATGTAAAGACAATGGATTTCCTACAATTCAAAATAGCTATTGCTGAGTGGCTGCTACATTTTCAACGTCCAACTCAAGCTGATGAAAATGAGTCTGAAAAAGAAAACAGAGGACTCCTAAAGAGAAAAAAATCAATGATCCCTCATCCCAGCCAGGCAAAAAGAAAGAATGGAGCAATACATGCCAGAAATAATAAACGATAAGAAGAATCATCGCTGTAGGATGCCAAAGTGTAACAGTGTAAAAGCAAGTGTTTTGCACTGAATGAAAAGTGCATTTGTGCCTTGTGGCAAATAGAAATTGCTTCAAAGATTATCACATGATGTAAGTTTAACTGTATTAAAATTTTTATAATTAATTTTTCAGAAAAATAAATTTAACATTTTGGAAAAACATTGTACATTTTTTCAAAAATTTGCATGCCTAAAGACATAATGTGTCCTATAAGACACATCAAATTTTAAAAAACTAACCATGAGATTTTGAAAATTACATATTTTATAACCAAACATGATTGCTACATGTCAATAAAACTCAAAATTTCCCAAAATAAATAGGTTTTTTTGTAGTAGATCCGAGGAGGTTAAAACAATAACTCCATAGCCAGAGCTGGAATATACTGTGGCCCTGGAGCCGGTGCCAGAGCCTAACCTATTTCAAGCCAGCTCCCCAGCCCTGGTTTCTAGGTGGACATGTTTTTAAACATAAGAAATGTGAAATATGTGAGAAATTACTTTTAGGTCAGAAAGAACTGGATAATAATAATTAATATTATTAAGTTTAATAAAATATACTGTATTTTCCACTTTTAAAATTGTGCTGAATTTATTTACTTGATTTATCTTACTTATTTGGCTTATTGTTTACTTTTATTTTAATACTTAAAGTAAGAAGTATTTCAATATAAGTTACTCTATATGTCATTGAAATAGGACTACAAGAATAGCACAAATCTTAAACTTTATGGTAATTTATTAGACTCTGGCCCAAGGTAACTACCATGCAGTATTAGGTCCACAAGAATGACTGTCTTAGTTATTCATTAATTACTTTATTTGCCAAAGTTTCTCTTTTTGTTTAAATTTGCTATAAAACAGTTTGCACATTGTCCCTGAAATTTTGATGCCTTAGATCAGGGGTGGCCAACCTTTTATAGTTCATGCATCAATTTTTTCATTTTTTAATTAAGATGCGCCATGCAAATTTATCCCCCTTTTCAGTCCCTTTTAGTCATCCAATGATATTTCCCAGCTAATATGTCACAGGGTCACTAACACAATGAGGTTGCTCAAATAGCATTAATCCTCCATCTTGGATCAAGTAATTTATGCCAATTATAATATATAAAATTAATTTCTAATAATAATTTCTGTCTTTAAACCTTCCTGCGTAAATCCCCTAACAAACAAAAGTTGTTTCATAAAAATCCATTCAGCTGTTCTTGCGTTATAAATGAACAGGAGCTCACAGGCATTTCAGATTTATATAAATTGTAAAAGAAACTTTTTAAAAATTTTTCTTTGGGATTCAGTGCGCCACTTCTAATCATGCAATGCGCCATAGGTTGGCCACCCCTGCCTTAGACAGTCACCTAATAAATTTTATGTAGAAGATATCTTTGTATAATCTCAACAAAAAGTTTCAAAATTATAATAAACTGAAATTTCATGCTTGTCGGTGCTTTCTTATGTAGTCATCTGACCTACAATAATAAGGTTAGTAATTTTACAGTAAACAAAAGAGTTGAAAATATCACATTCTTTCTTGATACTGTATCTTGGCAAATAGTAATTACATATTTATTGTATTCTGTATTTAGAAAGTAGAATTAATAGTCTTCAAGCCTTTAAAGTTCTAAAATAAGCCATAACAATTTCTATTGATAATTTAAAAAATAATACATTCCCGTTCGAAAAAACAAATTTGTAGCATGTATTATACAAGTGAATGCACAGAAAAAAATTTTTAATGACATATTTTAATTTGATAGAAAAAAGTTACAGAAGATATGTTTTATCATAAGTCTGGTAGTTTTTGAGAAAAATGCCTGATCCATAGAAATGTTTATAATTTATGCATTTCTTAATAGTTCAATTATTTCTAAATATCTTTGAAAAACAGTTGTATGAAAATAAATATAATACAAATATATCACAAAAAGTTAGTAGAATTAGATTCCATTAAAAAAAGCAAGTTTAAAGCACACACTACACAAGTGGATGCACAAAAAGTTTTTTATAATGGACTTTAATTTGGTGGAAAAGTAACAGAAGTGTTTTATAGTTTTATTGTATATTTGAACGGCTTTAAAGAAATACCTGGTGCATAGAGGACACACTGTATAATATGTGAATAGAGTCCCTAGATATATAGATTATAGCATTTCTTTGTGTCACTAGATGCAACCAAATTAGCCATTTTATATCCTGTTAGATAGGGAGTTACCCAGAGTTCAAAGGCTTTCTGGTTATTTTTTTAAGAATATGCCTTGTTATAGTGCTGTATATTGTTCTAATCCAATGTTTCTCAAACTTTTTAAATCAGGGTGCATTTTTATAGTAATTTAAACTCTGAGGCACATTTTAAATTTCAATTAAATAAAATTAGCCATAAAACTACAAAATAGAAAAATGAGTATCCAGTTTAAAATATCAAATGAAAAAGATTTGACTCAGACATGGTAGCCACATGCCTATCTGTAGCTTTTTAAAAATGCAGTAGCGCCATCTATTGATATTTATTGTCATAAAATAAAAATTCGGCCCTTAGGGCCCTAAATATGGCCCTTTTAGTAATCCAATGATATTGCCCAGATAACATGTCACGTGATCAGTAACACAATGAGGTTGCTCAAATAGCGTTAATCCTCCATCTTGGATCAAGTAATTTATGCCAATTACAATATATAAAATTAATTTCTAATAATAATTTCTGTTTTTAAACCTTCCTGTGTAAATCCCCTAACAAACAATTGTTGTTTCATAAAAATCCATTCAGCTGTTCTTGCATTATAAATGAACAGGAACTCACAGGCATTTCAGATTTATATAAATTGTAAAAGAAACTTTTTAAAAATTTTTCTTTGGGGTTCAGTGTGCCACTTGTAATCATGCAATGCGCCACTTTTGGCGCAAGCGCCATAGGTTAGCCACCTCTGGTTTATCCCATACTAAGAAACATGACTCATCACTTCTTTGTCATTGTATAACCTGACCTATTTTGGCCGCCATTATTCAAACGGAGACGATATTGTTTCAGTTTGTGTAATTTTCATAGGTGCGAGTAAATATTTTCTAGTGTGAATTTGTTGTTATATTGGATATAAAAGCTTAAGGTACGTAGTGAATCTATAGAAATTACAGAAGAAAAACAGATAGAGTACTTATAGGAGAAGAAGTATTTGAGGATGCAGCAAATTAAGGTACGTAGTGAATCTATTGTGTTTGTTAATGTACATTTAGCTATAATATCACTTTATGTTTAAATCAATATGTGGAATGGTTTTTAAGATATTGGTTATTAAACCAGAAATGGCGACTCGGGGCTAGTTGTTACATTTTGATCGGGTAGGTTGTTATAGTGTAACAACTTACCCCATAGGTTGTTTTAGACTACCACTTACTATACCTAAAAACTATTTTGTTTTTCTTCTAGAGAATGGTTATAAATTACAGAAGAAAAACAGATAGAGGACTTGTAGGAGAAGAAGTATATGAGGATGCAGCAAATAAATTTTAGAAATGGACTTCTGTCTCTTAGGAGGGCAGCAGATGTGTATGATATTAATTTCATGATTACTACAACGTTATATGAAAAGAAAGGAAAAATGTGATGAAGGATCTACTTCGATGAAATTAATTGGCTATGCAAAACCTCGGCAGGTATTTTCTGAGTAAATGGAATTAAAATTACAAGAGGATATTGTGCATTCCAGTAGAATTTATTATGGTTTGTCATCTAAAGATGCAAGGTCGCTTTCATATCAATATGCAGTCGCCTCAAAAGTAAATTATCCAAAAAATGGGATGAATCACAAAGTGCTTCTGAAGATTGGCTATTATCATTTTTAAAAAGACACCCAAAACTGTCCCTTTGAATTCCTGAAGCAACCAGCTTGAGCAGAGCCATGAGCTTCAATTCTTATAAGGTTGGACAATTTTATGATAATCTTAATGAACTTTTTAATCGACACAAGTTTGAAGGTTATCAGATATGGATTCTAGATGAGACAGGAACGACTACAATTCAAAAACCTGTAAAAGTTATTGCAGAGAGAAGGAAAAAACAGATAGGAAAAACAACATCTACAGAAAAAGGAGCCACAGTGACTATTGAAATAGCAGTAAATGCTAGTGGTAATTCTGTTCCACCTCTTTTTATTTTCCCTCATGTTCATTTTAAACATTTCATCAACCAAGGCCCATCTGGAAGCATTGGTGCTGCACATCGAAATGGATGGATTACAGGACTGATATTTTTGCAATTTATGGAGCATTTCCATAAGCATCTTCAATCCTCAGTCGATTCTCTTGTGTTATTACTATTAGATAACCATAGTTCTCATCTGTCGATAAAGGTGCTTGATTATTGCAAAGAACATGTTATAATCCTCTTATCGTTTCTACCCCATACGTCACACCATCTCCAACCGCTTGATATAAGTGTTTATGGACCGTTTAAAATATATTATTATTCTGCTTCAATGAGTGGATGAATTCACACCCAGGTGTACCAATAACAATATATATGATATTCCTTCAATTGTCAATGTAGCATTAAAAAGTGCTTTAACTCCACGAAACATTATTCCAAAAAGTTGGCAAATGGCCTTTTAATAGAAATGTGTATGGAGAACAAGATTTCCTCACTGCCAGTGTTATCAATAGACCATTAGGAGAAAATTCTCTTAATGAACCTTCAGAAACCGAAAGACCTACACCTACAGAAACTGAAGGGTTGCAGCATTGATAAGCCTATAGACCTAGATCTAAATCAGCCTTCAACCAACAGAGCATTTAGGCCTATAAATCAGCATCAAATAACACCCATAGGCCTACAGAATAGTGAGAACAATTGGTCTATAGGCCTAGACTCAAAAGTTGGACCTATCACTTTTGAAGATATAAGACCGTTTCCCAAGGCAGGTACAAGAAAAAATAAAATAGGCCAACAGAAAAGGAAGCGAAAGTCTGCTATTTTAACTGATACACCAGTTAAGGAACAAATAAAAGAAGAAGATAAAAGAAAACAAAAAAATATGAAGAGAGAATCAAAACCTATAGCAATGGAAAACTTAGAGAAGAAAAGTAAAAAAGTATTGAAAAGGAGAATAATAATAAAAGTAGACTCAACAAGCTCAGAGAGTGATGATGAAAATTGCCTTTGCATTATTTGTTTGAAACCATTTTTACATAGCAAACCTGGTGAGGACTGGATTCAATGCATTAAATGTAAAAGATGGGCTCATATACGCTGTGGAAGCAATGATGCATATGTGAGAACCCGAGACGGAGGAGTGTTGCTTCATTTTCCTATCTCCAAAGAAAGCATTCAGCTTCAGTTCGTGTTAGAACTTAGTCGGTCTTTGTACACCGAAGAAATTAATTGATCGTCACGTCTCTGAGTAGAGGTGTGATCCGAGCAACTTGCTTAAATATATCGGATCCCGCCAAGACCCCCAGCCTACGAGATTCAGGCAGAGGACTAAAAGAACACCAAACAGAGCCCAGTAGAAAGATGGACTTATTGGCCAGCATTGAAGACCCAGCTAAGACACTTGAGTGATCTCCATCATTGCATCACGAACTTTGAGAGAAACTCCGACTCGGCGAGCCGCCGCCTCTGAAAGGAAACCAAGGATCGAAAATCAACATTCCCGAACAGTCCTGTAGAAAGGAAATCTGCGCTGCCTCCGGAGAAGACTCCGATCCTCGTCCAACGGAAGAAAAATATTGTTAAAAAGATATTGTCCTCCGACATATATTGTGAGGTCTGTTATTTGTAACAACTTTACCTCTCTCCAATAAAAGAAGTTTGTACCTACAAACGTAGTCTCAGTGTCCGTTCTGTCCAGCCTCTCATCACCCATCCTTACTCACGTCAGACGCCGCTCATAGGCTATCTGCCTGTCGGAGACCGCTTGTTAACGATTTAGCGGGCTTCGCGGGCCCCACATTGGTGTCAGAAGTGGGATAGAAGTAATTAATTGGGATTGAAGAGATTATTAGAGGCCTAAAAAAACAATAGAAGTGGCGGAAGAAAGGGTGATCAACTTCGAGATGGCTGATGAGACGCAGGATGCGACGGTGTCGCGCACTGAGACATCTTCTGGAGGATCTTTTGCCTTTGCGCGCTTAATTCCTACATTTTCCGGCAAACCAACTCAACGCGTATCGGACTTCTTCGATACGATCGATGAAATCGCAACTTTAGCCTCTTGGACCGACCGACAATGGTTAGGCATAGCCAAGTGTAAATTGACCGGCATCGCTAGAGAGTATGCATGGTGCGATTTCCAAGCTAAAGAAGCAACAGATTATCAGGCATTTAAGGCACTTATGTTGCAGCGATTTGTGAAGGCTCCAAATATCACACAACTGTCATCTTCCCCCCACTCTTATCTTCCCCCGAGTTACCTTATATAAAGTGCTTTTACAGAATTTTAAAATATCCTTTAACATCAAGAAAAGATTAAGTTGCCTATCAAGATATAAAACGTCAACATATTTTGAAAGGAACAAAGAGAGAACAATGCTTTCTAAGTTATTTAATACGATAATGTGTTCTAAACTGATGATGAAACTTGTTAATGTTTACTTGCACATTATTTGATTTCTTAAGTTATAGTAAATAGATAAAATTTTTTCTAATTAATCTATTGTTTATTATTATTAACATTATTTTTAGCCTTCTTTTTGAAGGAAAGTACACTAAAATATTATAAATAAATAAAAATATGTTAACAAGTAGAAGATGATGACTAAAACCATAATACTCCACTTGATCATAAAAAATTATTATAAATAAGTGCAAGGAATAGAGATTAAATCGAATTTTGTCCCACAAAATTACGGCACATAAAATTTGTTTTTCATTACATTTTTGCATACAAATCACATATTTCATTATTGTAATATATGAGAACGGAAATATACAGGGTGTATCTTACCACTCGTACTATCCTTTTTTTCTTGGAAACGTGATAAGATAGGGAGAAAGGAGAAAAATTTTGACTACCAAAGTAGAATCGAATTGTCACGATAAAAATTTTGTGGGCCAGCTAGAAATAGGGGCACAAGGGATCAACTTTGAAATCTCCAATGAAAACGTATATCGATTTAAGCATAATTGGATAGAAATGTGAAAAACGAATAACTTTTGTTTTGAAAGATTTTTAATATAACCTACGTATTGCGAGATATTATAAAAAAAGATGCTGCTATATGCACCATCGTTGGGCTATTCTAGCAATAAGAAGAATCTGACAGACGGCATCTGTGTATAATATCGATTTAAGCATAATTGGATAGAAATGTGAAAAACGAATAACTTTTGTTTTGAAATATTTTTAATATAACCTACGTATTGCGAGATATTATAAAAAAAAAGATGCTGCTACATGCACCATCGCTTGGGCTATTCTAGCAATAAGAAGAATCTGACAGACGGCATCTGTGTACATCCATGGCGTTCATAAAAAGCTGAAACAAGTCCAGAAATCCTTGTTCTTGAGTATGGCTCCGTGCCAAACTGCGATGGCGAAAGACTTGTCGCATCTGCAGTTCGAGTGCTACCACCGAGTACCCGAATTAGCCTTAAATCTACATAATACGGCTCTTTTCTGCTTCAATACTGTTCCGTAGTGTACATAGAGCCTTCTGTTGGATTCTTCTTCTTATTATTGTTTGAATAGCCCAATCGGCGGTACATGCGGAGGCATCTTTTTTGTGCTATCTCACAATTCGTAGGTGATATTAAAAAACATTTTGTTTTAAAGTTGTTTTTTTCACATTTCTATCCTATTATGCCCAAATCGACATACGTTTCATTGGAGATTTCAAAGTTGACTCCTTATGCTCCTACTTCCGGTGAGCCCACAAAATTTTCATCATGACCATTCGATTCTAAAGGTATACTTTGGTAATCAAAATTTTTCTCCCTACTTCCTATCTCATCGCGTTTGCAAGAAAAAAGGGCGGTACAAGTGATAAGATATACTCTATATATTCATTCTTTCTTTAACTTATTTTCTACCTCCTTAACTTGTCCAAGTCGAATTTATTCGAATGTCACTTGCTAGAGTGTAAATTTTTAAATTTCGTAAATTAAATTTTTAATTTTCTTGAATTTATTTTTTTTAATTAAAAAATTATTTATTGTCTTTCAAATTGTAAATCTCCAAATGTTATTTATAAGAATCTACCCACTCGATAATTGATTCGATATTTTATAGCAATCTAACTATCTGAGTGAATATACTAATGGGAATTCTATATTTACTTATGTAAATGAAAAATAAGGATTTATTACTGAAGTTTAAATATTTAAAAATACTAATTAACGTTATATTGTCTCATATTTGGTTTTGCAAATACTCTACTACTTATTATGTAAATTAAATATTGACCTTGAATATAATAATCTGGACGTTAAAATTCTTCTCAATTCAATGTTTTTCAGTAGAGAGATCACTAAAGTTCATGTATTTATAATAATTTAAAGAAAAATTTTCTTCTTAAAACGAGTATAAGTTTTGGAAAGAACTAATCCTCTACTTTTCGGAGGTGTTCGTTATATTGGAGTGATTAAAGATTTAGGATTGAAGTGTATGTCAAAAAATGGAAATGTTATAATGTCTGTACTGAATGTCATAAAAATCTATCAAATAATATAACAGTTATTAAAAGAAAACTTCATAAATTTGAACATTCATCATATTTAAATGGATAAAGCTGAAAGTCAATTATCTTCTGATTAGTATTAGTACTATAGAGTTAAAAATATATGAAGTGTGGAGGCATCCATGACGAATTTCATGAAAATCTATTAATTAGCTCAAAATTATTAGTAGAAAAAAATGCAGACAAAATGCTGATATTATAAGATTCATTTTCTTTGGAAAAATAGGTTAAAAATAAATCAGAATTGTTGAAATAAATATATGCGTATATCAGTTTAACTGAAATATTTATGCACTTCAAATTATTCTTACATAAATTTAAATCTGTTAATATATATTTTATCACTGTATTGATCAAGTGTTACAAAATTTCATGTATTTAATAAAAACAGAAGAAAAATCTTAGAAAATTATTTAAAACTAGAATTTTTAAGACTTCACTTAAACTTTTATGATCAAACAGAATTCAATATTAACAGTTGAGCAATAAATATATATAAGCATATATATTTTTAATATTTTGCTTTAAGCATGTTTCCTTTTTGAATCATTCTGCAATAAATATTTCTATCACAGAGTTAGTTATAAAGATATTATGAAAAAATTTATCTAATTTCAAATAAATAGATTTTTTTCACTATCATCATCATCATTTATATTTTTAATTTGTAAAATATATATAGGTTATTGTAATATGAAAAATTTATATTTCTTTAAATATAATTTAATAAATTTTTAATTATTGAAATTTCTAAGAAAAGAAACCGTAAGATGTATTTTGGAGATATAAATAAATAAAAATAAAACTGAAAAAAATATACAGGATAGAACAAAAACCCGATTTAAAACATTTATTATAAAAATCTATATTAGGTACAAACCACCGAGCAGAGTTTTTTTTTTTGCACATTTTATCTCAAAAAGTTCTCTTACCAAGCAATAAATAATATTTCCACAGCTTTTTTGTACATTAGAACACTTCAACATATGCTCCGTTTGTTATCAAGAAAACGCCTAGTCAATACTCGATTTCTCTTCATGTTTTCTCCAACATCTCCTGTCACTGTCGCTAAAGCATTAGTTATCCTTGCCTTCAAAGTTTCAATATCAAGAACTGGTGTCAGTACACTTTGTCCTTAATAAACACCGATATAAAAAATCAAGAAAAGGTAATGTCCGGTGTGAGGTGCGCAACGTTTAGCTCCATCATGTCATGATAAACATCTGTTGAAATGATGGGCTCAGGAAAAAAGGTCCAAATTGTTTTTCATTAGCTCACACCAAACATTCACTATTTCACTTTAGGGCTATTCCTTCTTTCTTTAAAATAACACATAGATTCTCTGATTCCCAAATACGAACATAATGCCTGTTTATCTTCCCAGAGGTGTAAAGGTAACCTCATCAGAAAAAACATATATGTAAGATAACCATTGTCTTCATCAATTCGTTTAAAATCTCCGTAATAAAAGCAGCACGTAAGGGGGCGATCATTTGGCTCCAAGGCTTGAACAATCTCAGCTACGCATGTAAATGAAGCCGTTTGTGAAAAATTTTAATCACTGAGCTTTGAGGTATACCAAGTTTATATGAGATACAATGAATAAATTTCTGAGGATTACATTGAAAAGCACCACACATAACGTCACTCGCACTAGGTCTACCAGTTCTTTTAGGATCACTAATCTTTAAACTTTACATACCAACTTTGATGCTTTTAACATCTGGCGGATTTCGTCCATATTCATTATTAAAGTTTCACTGAACTGTTACTGGCAATTTTGTTTCATGATACCACAAAATACATTGGATTTTCTCCAACTCTTTCATAGACATCATTTTGATACTGGCGATTGCAGCGCCAATTAGATGTCCACAGATTATGACAAGGATTATAAACCCATACAGTAGAAAGATATCTAAGAATTGGCCTACATAAATACTGCAAACAGCATATTTCTATCTAGCATAGTTTTTAAGTTATGATCTTTTTAAATCAAGGAATGACTTTATGTTCACCCTGTATATTCTATATAGTATACATTTTAATATTTTTAACTATATAAGAACTTTTATAAATAATTTTTGACCCACTTTTTATCATACGTTTCAGTTTTGTTGATAATATTAATTTAGCATATTATACTACATAATCTTTAATATTATAATATTAAAGATATTAATATTATATAATCTCATAATATTATAGCTACATAATCTTTAAGTTAAAAATTGATTCCAGCAAACGTGGCACAACCTTATCATTAATACTTCCAACTTCATTTTGGATATAGGTATAATCTAACTTATACACCTATATAATTAAGTTTCTCCTTTAGATCTATGTCTAAAAAACTAAGGCCTAAATGGAATGGAAATATATTTGTGGATATTTATGACTGGAATCATTTCTACGTCTACTCGACTTTAGTACAGCATAGGTCTATACGCATATATTATATAATTATGTTATTGTATATAGAACATATGACGTGATTCATATTATTATAGTTATTATAGCTATTTACTAGAAATACAATTGGATAATTGAAGAGAAAAATTGTTAAAGATGACAGAATATCTTCAAATGACTTTCTCTGATATAATCTAATAAAGCTATTGTTCGCAGGAAATAGACTCGTAGTTATGAAACACAGTTCATCAAGAACAAGAATAAGCTAGTTTATCAACATTGATGGCATTAGAAAAATGCCATTATAAAATTAATAATACGAAAGTTAAGATATCTGTGCATGTTTAGAAGTGTCTTAAATTGAGTTTTATCAAAATTTATCATAAAATTATATGAAAAAATAAAATATAAGTATTTTAGATACCTATAATAGCCTTTACAATATGGAATCATGGCCTAATATTTTCTTGAGTGTCCTACTACAATTCCAAAAACAATTAAATATAATAGCAAAATGAATAAGTTGTAAACATTTATTTATCAAACAAGTGAAACATTAAATAGTCTATATTTTTGAATCAAAAAATATGTATATAGGATCAATTATTTAAATTACAAAAATATACAAATTCTACTATTATTTTGATTCCAATTATAGAAATTTAAATAAATATATTATAAAACGTAACGTAACATTTCACATTTAGAAGTCACAAGAATAACCACAAATAATTAAACCTATTACTAAAATATATAAATGGAATTTTTTTTTAGTCAGTATATTCCCTTAATCATAATTTATGTATTATTTTATTAGTTGATATTCATTAATTTATTCTAACTTTTAAATTATAATAATATTCTATTGTTTCATCGTATACAAGGATTTCATCATTTTCCGGTGATAAAATACATGAACAATTCATTTTGACATTTCGACATCGTCAGTCTCAATATATTTTTAATGTAATGTAAACAACTTTTGGAAAAGACTTATTTTCTTCAAAATTCATTATATATAATATCAGATATGCAGAAGAAAAGTATGGACATTAAGAAAATCTTTCATTAATATTTTATTAAATATAATTTTATACATGTCTGTATATTCTATAATGGCATTTCTGTTTAATTTTTTCAAGAAATGCATATATATATAACTGAATTGAAATAATTCATTTTTCAAACTATATCCCAAATAATTAGAATATTAATTTAAAATCTGTTTCATACTTTTGATATACGACATCTACGACGTTCTTTGTTTCATCTATAATATCAAAAAGAAACACATAATTTATTTTAAAATTATCATCTACTGTATATGATTGATCATTGAAGTGATTAAAAAATCCATAAAAATATTTATAGTTACGATAAAAAATTGATTTTTTTACTAATAATTTGATTTTGTGAAGTGTAGAAAACCAACGAATGCAAACTGTTTGCAAACTTTTTTTTAGAATACAGTAAGACCCCGCTTAACGCTGTTTCGATATAACGCGGTTTTTTCCCGAATTCTATATTTTTTATTGATTCATTTTGGCGCGGTTTTTCAAACCCTTATGCAGAAATCCCAAATCGCATGAATTTATTGTTTTGATACTCCTATGCCGTCGCGCAGTGCGTTTGACATCAATGCAGACAGTGTATACGAAAGTCAGCTGCGGAATTTGCAACGGATTTTCTCAAAACAAATTTAGTCACTATTACGGAAATTATGAATCAATTTATACAAAATAATCCAAATTTTGATAAAAGTTCAAAGGCAAGAAGAATTGTCATGGATGCGATATCTTGTTATTGACAATTGCTTGCTGAGCGAAAGAGGAAAAGGCAAACGACGTTAGATAACTTCTTAACAAGAAAACAAAAAGTGTCAAATGAGGAAGAATATTCCTCATCACAAACATAAATTTTTTACTCGAATATTTTTGATTTTCATGAATGATTTATGAATACAAATCGATAAGTTATTAGCAATAAAAAATGTCTATAATTAATGTAATACAATACTAATAATACATGTTACAAAATAAAATTAAAATAATGGTATGTATATTTTTCTATTCACTGTCCTGTTTCACCTATTTCTGTTATTTACGAGTTAAGATGACCTCGTTTAACGCTGTTTCATTTAGCGCTTGGTTTCCTTGGAACGTATCATCCGCGTTAAACGCGGTCTTAACGCGAAAAATCTAAAATTAATCTCTAAAATAAAAATTTCAAAACTAAAAACACTAAATTTTATTGTTTTAGAGCTATATTCAAGCCCAGTTAGCTTATGGATAGTCTTGAAACGAAGAATATAAAAATTTGTATTTCTCAAAAATGGAATACTTTTATTACAGGTCTCCTAATTGGCCGTGTTTAGCTAGGTAGCCAATCTCTAACGTTGATTGGCTATCTAGCTAAATCAATCGAATATTCTTATATTTCATTATTTATGCAGCCAATCAACAGCTGCCATACGAGATGACGACCAATCAGGATGCCTCTTCAACAATGTTTTCGATTCTGTCTGTAAAATAAATAAAATTAAATGTACATTTTAGTCACATTCGTTCCTAAAAGTTTGACGTATTATTTTTTAGCAAATGCGAAATCATAAATCCATCAGAACTGTTCATAAAATAATAGCCATATTAAAATTTATAGATAATTATCAAATTATTATATTTATTGTACAGACTACAGTCAATACTGTAATTCGAAATTATGATGGATTAAAAAATTATTCAAAACGATATAAGTTTAACAAAAAATAATTTAATACGATGATAAAAACAGCGAACACAATTATTAACTTTTTGAAGTGGAAGTAGCAGATAATGAAATATTAAAAAAATTATGAACCATTTTAAGTCAAAGTTTCAATAATTTGCTATCTCCTGTTGTCTGTGGGATCCTGTTTAAACATTTAGAATAATTAATAGATTTCTATAAAATTTGGTATTGATATTCTAGCATTAAAGATAATTGATACGCCATTATTTTTAGGTTCAATGACTTAACTTAGTCAAATCAATGAATTTTCAAATATATTTAAAAAATGACGACCTTCAACACTCCAAAGGTTTCTTTCTACAATTTTTAACTAATTGATTAATTCTTATGAAATTAAATATGATGATCAGGTCAGTAAGTTTCAAATAAAATCTTGCTGATTCATCCGTTTAAAAATGGAGAACGTTCAACTTTTGAAATTTACTTGTAATAATTAACGAACTATTATTGTATTTGATAGATTTTTATGGCATTAGGCATAAAATTATGCGGCTGAAATGATTTTGAGGATATATTTTAATCCTGTATTACAATATTCAAGAACAAAGAAAAGTAAAAATCTTTAGAAAATAATTATAAATACATGTATATATTCAAACAATCAAACGATTAGTTCTTTCTAGAATTGCTTGTTTATAAACTTCAGATTAATATATTTTTGATATTAATCTGAAATTTATAAATTCAAATTTAATAATAATATTTAAGTGAGATTTTTTATATAACATTTCGATTTTAATGCATTGTTATACATTTAATCGAGTATTTATATCTCGTTTCCATCTTGATGTTCTCATTTTTCAAGTTCAATTGTCAGAGTTAAGCATATATTATTCAGACTATAACTGAAATCTCTTATTCAGAGAAATGATACAATATTAATATCTTACTATATAAGAAATTCTAATACTGTAGTTGTTCAAAGAACCATTAAACCAGAACTATAAAATAAATCTGAATTTTTTTGCACTTCACATGACATAATTCTTTGGTAGTCGGAGAATATAAACCTATCTATTTTCGCGTAAGAATTTACGGTCGATAAAATATTACAAGTCACAGATAAGTAAGCATAATTCTAAATATACTTTTACGTTCTTACAGTTAAAAAGGAGCGAAATTTGGGACATTTAACTAAATATATATTGGATATAATTCAAAAATGAAACAAATTATAAATAATTTTAAAACAGATTTTATAACTTTAATCATTAAAAGATTGTCTTTTCTTGAGGGAAAAGAAAATAATGAAAAATTTCATACTAGCTTCTTATAGTTCATGATTCCTATCTCATTATAAACTAGAGAATGATTTTTTGATAATTTAGTAAAAAAATTAAATGAGAACTAGTTGAGTTATATTTTCTCCTGATTATAATTTAATATATACTAAGCCACTATACATTTGTAATACTATACATGTCATAATTTAGTAAACAACCCTAGGCAATAAAAGGGGGCGTGGCACTTTAATTGTTTTATGACGGCCAGTCTTTTCATGGGAAATTGCAGCCAAGCCTACTTTACTGCGCTGCTTGTGATATTGGATGTAGAGTGTCAACAAACTATCTCAAGCCCAATTAGAGTAGAGTAGAAAATGTTATAGCTGTTTATGTAGGATTATGGATGATTTTTGTATATATGTTTTGTTTTTTTTTATAAATTCAAAAATTTATAAAATATTAAAATAAAAATTATTGAAATGAAGAAAAAAACATCAATAAACAAACATATTTTATTAAAAAAAATGACAATATTTTAATAAATTTTTGTGAATTTTTGACTAATTAATTAACTAACTAAATTAATTAAAAGTTACATAATACTTCGTTTCTTATCGATAATTTTTTTAATTATTATTCAATTTTCTTCATCATATCTCATTTTATTCAGAAGACTTGCCACTATCAGAAAATACCAAATATTTCATTGGATGGCTAAGATTTCATATATAAAAATCATGTTTTTTCCGATCTCATATAATGAATAAAAATTGTGAAAGAAATAAAATTCGAAGAAAATTAAGTGAGATATCGCAATTTACATTTATTTTTTTTTTTTGTTGCGTATTAACGAGGCTTAATTAAAATGAATCAAAGATAGTGAACAAGTTAATTGGTGATTATACATAATTATTGGTAAAAGTGAGAAATGCAGTGAAATTTATCAAACTCACCAAGATAATAATTATTATTATTATTAGGAGGGATAGTGGGCTGAACTCAGAGGTATAGCCCAAGATGAAGTAAGAAAAGGAGTGAGAAGGACAAGGGAAGCTCAAACATAGGTTAAAGCTCTGTCATTAGAAGTGTGACAGTCACTAGAGGATGAAAGAGTGATGAGCAACCAGCACCACTCAGGGACCCAAAGCACCTGCCATTTGTTAACACAATACTGTATAATTTATATTATGTACATTGTAGGTAAAAGTTGCTGGCACACCTACCAGTTCCAGGAAGAAGTTGTTGGCACAACAGTCATTTCCAGACAAGAAAGAGCAGTCAGTTTTGGCTATCTTCATTTGGACGCCAATCATTATAAAGGGCTAATAAATTCAGCACAATTTTAAAAAGTGGAACTTCTTATTACGAGTAAATAAATTCAGCACAATTTTAAAAGTGGAATAACAGTATATTTTAATAAACTTGTTAGATCTTTCAGCCTTATTAAGCCATCTTCAGCAAACCATACATAACGTATAAGAATTCGAACGTAAAACGTCTAATTGAACATTTTACGTTCGAATTCTTACGCGTTTATATATGGTTTGCTGAAGATGGCTTAATAAAGCTGAAAGATCTACAAGTTTAGTAAAATATACTGTTGTTTAATAAAGCTGAAAGATCTACGTGTTTACTAAAAATATACTGTTTTTCCACTTTTAAAATTGTGCTGAATTTATTTACTCATTATAAAGCTTTGTAGTACGTAAGAAGTCCATTAATCTTCTAAAGATCTCGACATTATTCAAGAAGTATTGATTGCTACAGGGCCAGTGATTATGCATAATCGCTAATCATCTTGGTGAGTTTGATACCAATCACAAATCATAGAATGAGGCAGTGAGGCAACTAATTCAGGCACCAAATTATATAGGTAGTAAAATGAATTATAAAAATATGAAATGCATAATGAAAAACAAAAAAAAAAAAGTGACAAAATGACAAAATTGTGTTGCTGTAACATTAAAAATTTTGTTAACACTACCTATAACTATAGCTGCAACTGAGGGCAGTTTTTCTAAACTGAAAATTTTAAAAAGTTATTTACCAACAACAATAACCCAAGAGCCGAGTAAATGATTTAGTAATAATTTCTATAGAGAAGATATCTAAAACAATAAATTATTAATTTTTTTTATTGCAATAAAAGCTTGAAAAGTAATTTACAACAAATTATATTCAATTTTTCTGTTTTTAAATATTGTAATATTCAAATTATTTTTGTTCATTTTTAAATATAAATAAAATTTGTTTATATATTTAACACAAATTTTTCTTAAAATGTCTATTATTCTATTAAGTAGATTATTATTCATTACTTAGAGTTTTCAAAAAAAAAAATTTAAAAAGCACTGTTTTTAAAACTTGCCTCAGGCATTACAGTCAGTCAGTCAGTCTTGATCACCAATCATCTTGGTGAGTTTGAGAAATTTCACTACATTTTTCACTTTTACCAGTGATTATGTATAATTCCAAAATGAATTTGGTAAGATTGATAAATATTGCTTAATATATTACTTTTAAAGTTTGATTTTTGCATAATTTCCAAAATGTAGTTCATAAATTTGATAAGTATCATGAAATTTCCCATCTTTTGCTGTTTTAATTAATTAATTATAGGGTTACTATTATTTCACTTTTACAACATTATCTTAGTAGCACTCATTCACCTTTAACTATTATTTCTATCCATTTCAATATGTTTTCAACATCTTCCACACCCTCCCTTGCCAAATCTACATCTCTTGTCACAAAGGAGATACTTTTCAGATTCTTCTTGAGGATACGAATCTGGATGTATACTTCTATGTTTAGGGGAAAATCAATAGCTCTGATATGATTTTTGTGATAAGTTGTTGCAATACCATCCTAAGTCATCACATAAAGAATTATTTTTACTTGGCACTTATACATCATGCTCAGTTCATTTGCCATTAATTCATATTTCCTCATTTTTTATTTTCAACTGTTGTTAACAAATTTTGATTTGTGATTCTGATCTCAATAAGCTAAGCTTTCTTTTTGTTATATAAGCTTTCTTTTTGTTATATACAAAAATATGTGCCATGTTCAAGTTCTATAAACATCTTTA
The DNA here is from genome assembly GCA_000484575.1 of Olivierus martensii. Lineage (NCBI taxonomy): Eukaryota > Metazoa > Arthropoda > Arachnida > Scorpiones > Buthidae > Olivierus > Olivierus martensii. Next base: position 2,399 of record AYEL01089633.1, on the reverse strand, counting down.
TCCAGTGTCAACTCTGATTTCTGCACCTTCATTTGCAATTATTTCTTAAACTGAGTGAGATCTTATTTTCTTTGATCACTTAAAGCCAAACTTATTGCATAAATGAAGATGAATGCAGTGAACTTTTTCATTACTCAATGAGAATATGCTATCAAATTTTCCATCCTAGATTGGTAATTATGCATAATGTCTAGTAAATTTGATTAATTCACAATACATGAAATAAATTTATCACACTTATTGAAATCATTGGTGATTATGCAAAATCACCAGATTAAACATTTTTACCATAACATGTATACAACACACACAGTAATTACATAGTATTAAATTTTTTATTAGTTTTTATAATAATTAAGTAAACAGTGTATATATAATGTAAAGGGATTAGTTTTCAAAATTTTATTGCGCTTGGAATGTTTGTCGGATAAAGGTTAAAACTACAGTTAATTTGAAGAGACTTGCGAGTGTATGAAGAAGGCTACAAAAATGCTACAGCCAAGTGATCAGAGTGTAGAAATTTCTCCAGAGGAAGATTGGAATTAGAAGTGAGAAAGAAGGATGTTGAGATGAAAAATGCTTTAACAAATGCTCTTATATATTGTAAGAGCTTGCTGGAAGCAGAAAATCTGTTGACAAACACACCACCTACAATTATATCTGACATTTCCATTGCTATGGGCAAAGAAATTTTTAAGGAGATCAAGTTCATGCTGGAAGATCGAAAAATTATAATAGACGAAGATCTCATACTTGCCGATGACATTACTGTTGACAATTGGAAAGAAAATGAACAGGTATGTTTTAAATGTTTGGTTAATGATCGTGTCTGTTGGATTTTTATTTATTAACTTGTAAGTCAGTAAATGTGGCCTAAAAGACAATCGTAACAATGTAATTTCTTTGTTCATAGTGTAAGGATGAATGTACAAGTAAAGAGAGTGCCGAGTTTATGCCACGGGAATTTCAGTCTTTTCGCGATTATGAGTTTATTGCATTTGAATATAAGCAAAAGGCAGTTGCTCTGGCAGAAATGCATCCAAAATGGAGTATTAAAACTCTGCAAAGAAAAGGCTGCAGCCGCTTAAAAAGTAAGAAAATGCTGCGTGTGTGGAAAGAAGACGTGATGAGAGGTGGAACTACATCGAAACGCAGACCTTCCAAAACTTCCAAGAAGCTAGAGAGAGTCTTGAGTAGGTACAATTTTATAAAATATGCATATTACAGATTTAGAGATTTATTAAATATACATTAGCATTTGTTTTCAGGTCACAACACGAATTTTGCAGCAGTGGGCGATGACAATAGCTTTCCCACTGTTAACTGAAGAATTCAAATTCTCTGCCAGCCTTCGTTGGGACAACAGATTCAAACAAAAGTATAGCATAAGGCAGAGAAAAATAACAAGATTTATCAGTAGCAAAGAAGTTGAATCAATGGATGAAATTTTGGAAGCAGCTGAACGATTTCAAATGCAGACGAAAGAAATTATGTCCGATTTTGATTTCGATTTCGTTAATAATACAGATCAAATGGGCTGCCAATATCAGATACCATATAATAGATCTCTCGCTCCACAAGGCTCAAAATCCATCCTTGTCAGAAAGAAAAGCTTGCATGATATAACACATTCCTATACAGCACAGTATATTCTAACTGCATCAGGTATATTATTACCTGTCGTTTTTTTGTGAATGCAGGAATCGACAGGAAAATTTGGTCCTATAGTTAAAATAAAAATTGATACATTAATGAGGGATTATAAAAATGTTTTTGTTACATGCTCAAAGTCAGGGAAATTAACAAAGCATATATATACAAATTATTTGAAATATTGTTTATCTCCTTACGTAGAAAAAAACAAATTTCTGTTACTGATTGACTCTTGGGGAGGACAAACTGACACAACATTATACGATCAGAATTTTGAAGATGAAAATGGTAGAGCATCGTATACTGTTAAGGTCATTCCACCTAAATGTACCCCTCTCTGTCAACCGTGTGATGTGTATTTTTATCAGCAAGTCAAAATTTTCGTTAAATGCTTGCAAAATTGTTCCACTTTATTAAGAGAACAACGGGAAATTAGTACTAGAGAACACGCGATAAAAATACATTCGTTGTTATTACACCAATTAAATGCCTCGATATTTAAACCGATGATTTTATATACATGGTTCGCGTCAAAATTAATTGAAGAGAGACCTTTATTTTTAAATGACAATGAAATATGTTTCCCTACCTCAATGATGCAAACACAGTGTGCTTGTAAAAATATAGGGTTCATAAAATGCGCTCATTGTCAAAAAATATTATAGTAGTATATTCTCAGGGTAGAGGCGCGAGAATAGAGGTGATGACGTCACACTGTTGTTTTTTTTCTGATGGACAGTGGACAA